>QKQZ01005273.1:0-14282 GCA_003595255.1 Solenopsis fugax | reverse complement strand
CCCCCCCGAGAATTAACGGAATCCCTGACAGATGGTAGCGCGAGACGCGATCTCCGCGTGCGCTGTTAATAGGTAAACGCCCGTGCATGCATTCCTCTCGCGTGCTATTCATTAGGTCTGAATATCGTACCGGGGAAGAGCGTTTCCGCATTATCCTTTCGTAATTGAAAGTCAGGAAGCAAGAAACGGCGTATATGCGAGCATCATGCGAAGACGTCACTTGCGTAAGAAATTTTGAATCATTTCCTTCATCGATTATATTGAAAGGCAGAACGATGAGTAACTTCATCTCACCGTCAACTTACTGAAAAGAAAAAATTAATTTGGACTAAACATCGCATTTCAATTACGCTGCATATCTCAAACAGATGTAAGCAATAATGCACGCGTCTGCACTATATTAAAAATTAGAACAATATGTAACAGCGAACAGTTGACCGTGATCTCAAAGCCGATTTAATTGCGAGTGGCTAATTGAATCGTTAACGTAATCAAACAATTAATGTACGATCTTTTTCAGGCGCCACCGGCGGAAAGCCGTAAAAGCATGTACATGGGAAATTCTCCACGGGTTTCAAAACGCATCCATATTCACGAAACATTGCGCGATAATGTTGCGCCATGCATTAGCAGGGATCGTTAATTCCATATTTTACTAATTACATCAGTAGATCGGCCCAGCGACAATTTATATCATCTACAATTAACCGTGAATTATTCGGCCGCGGGTATAATCGGCTTTAGGCCGCGCTAAAATCGGCTATTACCGCGGAATGTTGCACGCCAGCGAAGTGACTAATTACTCACGCAGGAGAGCACGCACGGAAGGAGCTTAAATTCGACGCCATTCAAGTTCGATCGGCGTAGCTCGCGTTATATATACATCTCGGCAAATTGCAGAAATTTAATCGGTATTGTTCCTGCTAGTGCGGAAGCACATTTTCTCTCTCTCTCTCTCTCTCTCTCTCTCTCTCTCTCTCTCTCTCTCTCTCTCTCTCTCTCTCTCTCTCTCTCTCTCTCTCTCTCTCTCTCTCTCTCTCTCTCTCTCTCTCTCTCTCTCTCTCTCTCTCTCTCTCTCTCTCTCTCTCTCTCTCTCTCTCTCTCTCTCTCTCTCTCTCTCTCTCTCTCTCTCTCTCTCTCTCTCTCTCTCTCTCTCTCTCTCTCTCTCTCTCTCTCTCTCTCTCTCTCTCTCTCTCTCTCTCTCTCTCTCTCTCTCTCTCTCTCTCTCTCTCTCTCTCTCTCTCTCTCTCTCTCTCTCTCTCTCTCTCTCTCTCTCTCTCTCTCTCTCTCTCTCTCTCTCTCTCTCTCTCTCTCTCTCTCTCTCTCTCTCTTCAAGTATTAATAGAAATTATCGTGTTGTCGCACACACCTTTTTGCGGCTTGTCGAGCACTAATCGTAAAAATCGTTCGGAAATATTATCCCACGTAAGCTGAAAAAAAAAAGAGAAACGAGCCTCGCCTCGAAGAGTTGCTGGGGATTTGAAGGATTTTCTCCTAAACTTGTTTTCCTAATTGTTATTATCACTGGGATTTTTTGGGGGAGGATAGAAATACTATAGGATCTTAAGGAATGTTTTTCTCCCCTAAAAATTCCCCTAAACTTTTTCATCCTCTCAAAAAATCCCTCGTAACAACAAGAAAATCCGAATTTGAGGGAAAATCCGGCAATCCGGCAACTCTGTCGCCTCGTACATGACGACGTGTCCCGAGGACGTTTCGTCGACCGCGCCGCTCGAGCTTCCTGTCAAGAGACGACGTTCAAGCACCGATTGGTTGTTCGCGCGCCGTTTAATGCAGGTGCAGTGGGACCTGTCCGCGTCCGCGGTGACGAATTGCGCCACTAAAGCTGACTATACCTGCACGATTCCACGCCATTTGCAGGCAGTAAGGGCACCATTGCAGCAGTCAGCGGCAATGCAGGGACCCAGCACGAAGTTAGGCTAACAGACCGTACGAGACGTAGAACCGGCTGCCCCGAAGTGGCCGCGCGAGCGAGCAGCGAAGGGTAGAGGAGGGGAGGGGAGGGGAATAGCGGAAGGAGGATGAGAACGACGGACGGGAGAGAAACGAGCGAGAGGAGAACAGGGCGTTGAGAACGAGAGCGGAGGAAGGAGGATGGATAGGCAAGATTCGGAAGATTTCTGTTATTTGACGTAATGATCCTTGCGGAATGCGGCGAGCGCTACCACAAGGGGATATTTCTCTTCGCCAGGATTCTACCTGCCTCCCGCCCCAACCTGAATTCTCTGCCCGTTTTCTCCGAACACGTTACTACTCGCTTTCTTCATTAATCCACAAAAATCGGGACCGAATCAGTGCGACGTGTCCCGTTTGGGACGCTTCCTCCCAACTAATTGCGATTTAAATCGAGAATGACAAATCGAACGATATATGGAGCTCGGAGCAATAAAGTCCTAACTAAGTCAGATTAAGAAACTTTTTATTCGCGCCGGCTTTATAAAAGAGCCCTATTTCGAGGATGAATGCCGATGCTTTAGGAATATTACTGTCCGATAGAACCGCAAAGTTTGAGAGAAAAGTGGTAGCGAATGCAAAAATTATGACACTTTAAAACTGCGAAGTTATTTTTCCTCGAGACTCGAGAACGTTGCGACTTAGTGGCCATTCTGCGCCCACGATACGTTTCTGCGATAACGTTTCATGGCGAAAACTCCTAACTTCCGTATAGACTGTGCGTTTCGCAATCCCGAAGTCACGGCGAAGTGCAGAGGGAAGCGAATGGAAATTCCTCGCTCGGCGAGGAATAGCGAGGCGTAAAACGGGACGGCATCTGAAACACAATTCCCTTCGCGGACAGAGTAATCGGTTCGGTAGATCTCATTACGTAAAACGTATTATGATGTTAACAAATTTACGCGGACCTTCTCGCAACATTCGCCGTAACATTGGCCCGAGAGATTTCTGAATGAGGCGGTGCGATGCCCACAAATTTTCCGTGGAAGGTAAGAGCACACTTCCGTCGCTACGTACACACACACACACACACACACATTTGCCGATACCGCTCGATAAAAATACTTCACGTAACCAAATTACCCACCCACCCAACCTACCGTCGTTTCCCGATAAACGTGGAGGAACCCCTAGTCGGAAATCTACCGCAGGCAAGAGGAAGAGCGAAGGAAAATGAACGCGAGAGGACGAGGGAGAGAGAGAGAGATATGACGCTATACGGTTCCTCTCAATCGAGAAAAGTGCCTTTCGCGAGGATTTACAAAGAGCTAGGATAGCTTTTTACGTTCGAGAAAAGGCGGATAATATCGGCATTCTCGAACAGTCAAAATAATAAGGAATAATTCTCTCTCGGCGATCGATAACGAGAAAACGGAAAGACGTTCATTGAGGCAAGGAAGAGAAAGCGATTACTTCCGCGGATCTATATATGCATGGGCTGCAGGACGAAAATAATATCCGTCACGCCGTGAAACGTGAACAGAGCGAAAGTGTCCGTGGAAATTCCAAGTTTATCACTAAAGTTAGCGAGAATCCGCCGAGTGTGATTAATTCGTCAAAGTAATTTCACGTGGTAGATGTGCCCGAGCGATAACCACGGCAGACCGACAATGCCGGGTGTCGGCGCCGCTCCGGAAAGATCCTCTGGGAATCATCTTTGCGGCACAAAGCGCCATTATCATATACGTGTTCATGCGCGGCGGTGAAATTTCCTGGATCGCAAACGCGGCGCGATGCAACGCGAGGAAACACCGCGCGCGCGTGACGGCCTTGAGCGCGCGAAGCGAGGCAGATGTCATCTCCCGTGTCGACGCTCGGATGAGTTTAACTGTGTTCCGCGATTGTGTGAAGAAATTCCACTGAATCAAGATGCACGGAAAAAAAATTGTTCATTTATCCCGTTGAGGTCACACTTCCAAATAATAACATAACGGTCACATGGGGTCCATAGGACCTCCTGCACAAAATCAGTTTGCCAGCTTTTTGATATTTCGTCGCAAAAATTTTACTGGACATACCTCGAGGTCTGTTCTTTATCATCCAATAATTTTTTTTAATTAGAATTTAACATAATGAAAAAATTCAAATAAAAAAACTGCAAAATTTGACATTTTTTACAAAAATATTCATAAAATTTTTAATTTTTGAGATAATTCAATAAAAATTATGGGTGTATTCTCAAGATAGTATACTTTCAGATAAAAATTAGTTTCATAGAAAGTTTTGAAAAAATACATTTATTTTGAAGTTTGAAGTGCTCAATTTTAACAAAAATCAAAGAGATGAGTTATAAGACGCAAAACAAGGTAAATACATTTTTTTTCTTAAAAAAATATTGAATTTTATTTATAAAAGTTAGCGTGGGGTCTTTTGGACCCCTGGTGACCGTAACGAGTTATATTCATAAATATATTTTATAAATTGCCCGTGATCACTTGGCTTTATTTATTATTTCTCTTTATAAAAATTGTTCACGTGAAGAGATCATCCGGAGATACACGGACATAGTCGAAGTTTTTAAAGGGATAAATTCTTTAAGAGATAAATCCGCGTGTGCCCGACAACAGAAGGATTTGAAAGGAGTAACGTGTACAAAGCTTTCATAAAAATCGGAATTTTCGTGTTCGAAGAATTTTACAACGAATATCCGTTCGCGGACAACGTACGTTCTGACACATGCTTGCTTATTCCGAGGGACACAAAGGTATCCTTCTACAATAAAATAGGATTAGACTAGAATCCGGAAAGGATTCCTCCATTATCTCCCGTTATTGCCAGCCATGCGTGGCTCGGCTTGGCGCACCGCGCTACTGGGTGTCAAGAAAGTTTCGTCGAGAGGCGAACGGCGAGAGGCTTCACGAGGCAGGCAAGTAAGATACGAGAAGGTTAAGACCCGTCGTGCCTCACGAACCTGGCCCAATCACGCAAAGTGCCCTGCTTCCGTATCCCCCACCGTTCGATGCATCACTGTACGTACGCCTTAGCTCACGAGAGAACATTGCATCACACATACATATCCACGCGCAAGCACACGCTGCCGCGGATATCATTCGCATATGAACGAACATTTGCAAATATGTACACGCCCATACACACACGTACGCACAATGTGTGCGGCATAAGCGGGCAAAGGCGGGCAAAGGCAGGCAGGCCGAGCAGGTATCTCGCTGCAAGCCACCATTATCGAACGAGAGGGGAGCTGCTCTCGAGGCGAGCGCGAGTGAGCGAGAGAAGGTGACGGCGGAGGCTGAAAATCATTCTCTGTACCGGCACCACACACCGGTCCTTCGGCGAAGAATCGATGCGACCACCCCTTGCAACTCGCCAAAAATCCTCTCCTTGTTCTACGCTGTGCTCTGACTCCCCACTCTCTCTACTACCTCCTGCTGTTCCACCAAAGACACCCCGGGCCCCGGGCCACCGGTGAATACCGAGCTACGTGCACACGATGTGAAAAAGAGCTACGAAGAACCGCGCGGTTTTCGTACCAACGAATTTCCATTCTGATTCCGTGAATCCAATTTACATCGCGGATCGCTCGAGTAGGAACAGACCGACAGAGACAACAAAGCGCCGAGCCAGATATCGACCCTGCGTCGCGGTCGATCGTTGTCTGCCGGAAGAAAAGACGGAAGAAAGATTGCGAGTTACGCGACGCGATTCCGCGTTAACTTTGAGCAAAACTCATGCTTCCCACTTGCGTTATACTATTCGAAACCGGTTACCGCGTGATTTGCAAATTCTATCAATGGGCTAGGGTGATAACCCTTACGACGGTTATCTTAACGGTAAAAGATAAGACACTACGACAAAAGACATGATGGCTGAAAAATAACGAAAGAATGAATTAATAATTATCAATGGGAAATTAACTTATAATTATGACTCTAATTCTTATATTGTCTAGATTCACAGAAAAAAGGAACATTCTTCTCATGTTTTAAGAACATCTTTATTTTAAAATGTTAAATATTGAAATGAGATTATATATAGCGTTAAACAGACGTAACTTGCTTACATCAAGAATAGTTTTATCAAGAAAAATATATTCTCATTATACAACAAGTTTCATGAGTTGAAGAAAAAAAATATCGGATAAAAATGACGATATCTTGCAATATCTTCAAGAATTAAATTTTTTTAATACTGGTGTTATCAAAACAATCGTATTGTGTTCTTTAGATAATTATTATGATATTGAAATAAAAATTAATATGTTTGCTGAAATTTAAGACTATAAAATTCTTTAAAGAAGATTAAATTATACCTAAGCAAGATTATTGTTTCACATGTAATGAAAAATATAATTTTTAGCTTATATATAAAACAATGATTGTTAAATAGAACATATTAGTTTTAATATTCGATATTAATGTTCGATGCTGTTTTTCTGTGTTACTACGTTGATAAAAATTGATGTTTCACCGTTAAATAAACTACATAATGAACGAAGAATGCAAGCAAGATAGCAAATTGACTTATTATCTAACCAACTATTAAAGTCAACATATAAATCAGCCAACAGTGCAAACCATTTTGCTTAAAACGACCATCTGCATGAAAAAACGATTCGTGTTGCAGGTTTATTTCTCTACTGGGGATCACGCCAATTTAAATCGCAGTGCATGCGCGAAATATAGGTACATGGTACGGCAAAATTTGCGAATTTACAACATTGATATGGCAATTCTTTCCGCGGCGCCAACCGCAGTAGCATATTTTACTAGAGCAGTCTAAAAAGATGCGCTCATACATATCCGAATACTTTCTACAACGTACTTTCCCCTGCATCGACTAAATCTGTCCAAGCTGTGACAAGCTAATCTTTTCAGTCGCAACCCTTAATAAACTCTTCCATCCCAACGTTAGAAAAGCGCTGGATTAAAATCCGAAGAATTTTTTGTCGCTCTTTTTCAAGCTCCAGTAGCAAATAAAAAAAAAGCGAAATGGAATGACCCATAAAATAAATCTTTAAAAGTAAAAAAATTGCGGCTGACTGGTATATGCATCATATAAATGACGTATTTCAAAAATATCCCTTAACTAAATCCTCATATGAATGAACCATGACACAAAGAATCTGTGCACAATAAAAATATTAATTAAGCGATTTTAACGGAGCGTTAAAATCGCTTAATTAAGCTCGTAAAACTGCAGCTTGTATTCATCTAGTATGAATACAGTAAAGACGTGATGTCCCCGATTGCATTCATAAATAAATAGTCTTAAAATGCAAGATAGTTCCACTTTTTTAAATATTACAGCTAAAGATAAAAACTGACTATTTTGATGTCATATTTTGCAGTCTTCTTATTTTTCTTTTTATTTTTGCGTTCTCATTATCCCTCACTAAATATCATCATATTCTTTTGTATTTTAAAATTTTTTATTTCTCACACACAAACACACACACATACCCATGTTTAATATTCAGCTTGGACAGATTTAACCGTGCAAGAAAAAGTATGTCGCGGAAAGTATTCGAATATATGAGCGCATCGTTTAATATATATACTTTTATAGAATAATTTATTTTTATTAAAGATGATGGATCTAGCTCTTAACTTTTGCCAGATTTTCTTGGTTCTTGATCGATTGGCTGAAAGGGTAGTAGCGAAAAAGATCTGCTAGATGAGGCAAAATGTCCGAATATCGGAGATAATCGAGAGACATGATAGTGTCTCGCACCAAGCGTACGCGAAACTGTCCCGTGTATCTATACGCGAATCATACGTACAGAGGTGGTTTGTACTGGCGGCAAACTGCATTCGGTGAAAATCGACATGAAACAATTCCAACAGAACCGTGTCGCGACGCGTACAAGCCCGGCAATGTATCGGTCGCGAGCAAACCTGGCGCTAGGAATCCAAAATCAGGCGGAATGCACGATCGAAACTTACGTGACTGCAATGTGCAAGATCGAGTCGGATTCTGCGTTATCCGTGGTACAATTGAACCGTATGGAAAGTGCCGCGAGGAATCCGGCAAAGCGCATTTTCTGTAAATACTCGCTCATCCGCGCGACGTCATAAAATGAATTGCGAGGAGAAAAGGGGACGTAAAATACGGTTAATCAATAAGATCACGTTTCAAAACTGTATAATCCTAATCAATATCTTGATTAGGATTGTTTCAATCTTTTTACGCAAATATACGAGTAAACGTTGTTAATGTGTCGTACGTTTCAGATAAAACAAAGATTTAATTTAACATAAATAAGTTGCGTGTCATTTTTCATATAAAACTGATGCAGGAACGCGCAAAGTCGATATGGAATAGCAAAGGAACGAGTTATAAACGGCCGCATGTTATTCTCCGCATGGTCGAACGTATGCAAAGTGCCTGAGCCGAAACTTCCAAAGGCAAGCCACGAATTTCGGTAGCTGATCTCCGGCAGAACAGCACGAAGAGAGGCGGAAAGAGAAAAGCGAGATACATGCGCGAGTTTCGTACCTGGTGCAGGTATCCTTACCGTTTCTGCTCGTTGCATGTTTTCGAGAAATGATATGTAAATAACCGAGAAACAGAAGATACAGAAATCTCGTTTGCATCTATATTGATAATCCGTATTTACATTCTGGTTTGAATAACTGAATAATTATATCTGCACAACTCCATAGTAATAATAGATGCTTGCGATTCGTTTTAAATATTTTTGATTAACACAACGTAAACAAAGTTTATTACTGTGTTAATCAAAAATATTGCCTGAACGGTCATAGATAGATTTTACTGCTGATATTTATTGTGCTGTGACTTTATATACCTCCTTAAGTTCACTAAACTGCGCGCCGAAGACATTTTTCGGTCATAAAACACCAAGTTGTGTCCCAAGTTGAACAAGAATTAGTAACCTCACGTTATTAAATTGAAAATCAGTTTAATAATAAATGATGCTAACCAGCGTCTAAATGTGAGAACCCTTTCCCTCTAAGAAACTGTAAAGAATTTTTTGCGAAAAATAATACCTCAGCCATTTTTTATTAAAGCGTATTGCTTCTGGTAATGACTTTTAATGATAAGGCTAAAGATTCGCATTATCGAAACTAAAAGATGGAATCGATGTCATATTAATCTCAAGCTAATCAAAAACTGAAAGAGAGAAGGAGAGTGAAGGAGGAGGATAAAGCATGCAAAATCCGGCGATCGCCGTATCATTTGCGGAATTCAAAGAAAGCGCTTTCGATAAGCTGGAAAAGAGGCAAGACCGCTTAGAAGATGCCTTTAGCCTTTGTTTATTGGTTCGTTGACCGATACAGACGTTGATCATACCGGAAGTTTCGATATAGGTCCACGGCAACAGAATCTCTCAACCGGCGGATGTCGTAAGATGTTAAATGACGCTGAAAATACCGGGAGCATCTCTTGGCTACCTCAAAGACGGTTACTCGACGAAGAAGTAAATCTTGGTGAGGCGAATACACGCAGAGACGCCGCGCCGCGGCGGAGGCTCTCCCGCTCACCGGCGTAACCCGCTTTTACCTTTCTGACGTGGGCGGACGAGCCATCAATAAACATTTCCCATTGATATGCAAATCTCAATGAGAGCACCTTCTCTCGAGAGCCAAGTAACGACCCCTAAAACCAATCCCTTTCTACTCGCCGTCCCCGGTCGGTCAAACCTCGAACCATAACCGACATGCCTGGTTGATATTCACTTGGGTTCAGTTTATGATCCGCCATGAATTAAAAATTTATTGAAAGGCACAAATTCGGGCGCGATATTAGACGTCGTCTCGTAACGGATAAATTATGCGCCATTCTTGGATATTTAACCAGGTAATAATATCCGTAAATTCCACGGCGCGCGTTTCTTCTTAGAACGAAATGTGAGCCAGAAATCTCTTTCGACATAATAGCAATCACATTGATAACAATAAGTGCCTGCCGCTCTGCGTTATTTCGTTACATTAACTTCGAAACGTATACCTGTCTGAAGACGAAAAAAAAAAAGAAAAACAGTAGCAGAAATAAACACAAGCAATTAACGCATATGGCGAAATTAAATAATCAAGATAGTTTCTATACGTCGGTAGGTAGGTACGGACAGAATTCCGAGATAAATAGAGGCGATATAGACCGGCAAGTTCGGTGTGCAAAGATTAAGGACAGACACCCGCGGCATTCTATTAAGTCCCATTCCAACTGCTCTAAGTGTTCGCCTCTGTGTGTTCTCTGGTAGTCGGCCGGCGCAGAAGCTTTCTTAAACTTAGATTACTATGTACTTCGGCGTGAAGTTCATAAACCTTAGCGCCTGTAATCCGACAGCAGTTGACGGCAGTCGCGACTGTATTCCGGAATTGGAGACTCCGACGCCGGCAATCAGCGTGACAAAGTTGAAAAGGATCATCTCATCAAGAAGTATTATCGGTCTTGTAATCAACCAGTCGACAAGTTTCTGCGACATTTTACATTTTCTCCGCTCGCCGTGGCTAATAATATTGTAACTTTGGTCTTTTTCACGCGAGACTGTGTGACGCGGAGTTGAACGAGAGGAGAGAGTTCCCATGACGATACACTGAAAAAAAAGACTGGTTATAACTACCAAATATATAGTGAAATAGTATCAATTAAATATTTGGTCAATATAACCAAAAATAATTTTATTTTACTAAATGTTTAGTAAGTATTATCAAATCTGGTATAAGTTACTAAATATTTACAAAAGTAAAATTATTTTACATTGACCAAATATTTAATTGATAGAGGAGAAGAGGGTATTATGGCTACTGTGGGTATTATGGCTACTGTGGATATTATGGCTACCACCATTGGAGATAATAGTGGTAGCCATAATGTCCACAGTAGTCATAATACCCTCTTCTCCTCTACTATTACACTATACATTTGATAGTTACAACTAGATTTTTTCTTCAGTGTACAATATTTTTCACAAAGACGGCGATTATGAACGATTTCGCAGAAAATTAAAGCAATCAAAATTCGAAAACGATTTCGGTGCAACGAACGAGCGCATCGTTTTCCATGTATCTGTGCAAACATCAGGTCACCGCACGGTATCACTGTAGCGTGACATCGCCACCGGGCATTCCCGAGCGTACCGGAAGCCGCTCCCGGAAATACGCGTCAAGGACGCTCTTATCGTGCATCCCGGTGCCGGCATTAAGCGTTAAGTCGGGACAGGTGAGCGCGAGGTGCGGGATGGGACGCGGCGAGTCGGTAGGGAAACCGAGACGAGAGAGGCGCCTTCCTCACCTGTCGCGCGCGACTTTCTAACGAATATGCACCCTACGCCAATTTTCGTCCGTTCCCTCGTGCCGTCTCGTCGAGGTGAAGCAAATGCCGCGAGTAGTCGAGCACAATGAGTTACCCGGAGCTGCACTCCAGCCACAAATACGCTGAATATGCATGAGGCTCTACACCCTATCCCGCCCTGTTCCCGCTACCGGTACGCCGGTACGTACGTACGTACTCGAATTAGATTTCGCGTAGGTTCTTCGAGTCTTGCTCGCAGCCACTTCTCGCAGATACTTCAGGACGTCTCTCAAGTCCCCCTTTCCCTTTCCCTCTCTTTCCCACACTCTCGCACACTCTTTCCCTCTTCCTCCCTGAAAGACTACGGTTCATCGAGCTCCGATGTTACCTTTCCATACATTCAAACGTATGGACAAACTGTCGATCAATTACCAGGGAAATTGAGGTACGTATCGTGATTGGATAAAATCAACGATGCAAATAGCGTTGGCTGTTTCGAAATAATTGCGTATCATCAACCGAGGTACTTTTGTAATCGCCATGTGTAAACAAATACACGATTCATTTTAATAAAAAGATACACGCATTTCTCCATTTTACAGTGACTTCTATAATTTTACATTTATTTCTGATTTTTTAAGCCAGAATAATTTAAAACTTTTATTTCTTTCTCTGCCAGTGATGACATAATTTTTCATATAGTTTTATATTTTCCAGGGAGAGAATCTTTTTTTTTATACCTTTAAACTGCAAATATGAGAGAGTCATCGCAGAATTCGCAAACGCGATTACTATTCTGTAACGCACGTGAGAACGCCACGCCGAGCGCTCGCATAAGATACGATGTAATCTCCGTTTCCTCTTGTGCACAACGATATATTTTATCAAAAAAACGCGCGTTCCAAGAGCTCGGTTTTAATGAAAATATTCAGGTATTTAAAATGATGCATTAAGTAGACGTGTTTAGTACATTACGCGATGCTCTTAAAATAATTTAATATGTTAAAAGCTAGATATTTAAAATATATAGCTATATATTTTAAAGGGACTGTACGCATTAAGTTACGCACGTACATCGTTAAAAAACGTAATCTAAAATATTCTCCGATAAACAAATTCACTTCGTAAACATTTGCCAATTTGTTTTAGCATACTTGTAAATAAACCGTTTAAATAACAGCAGTTCATCGCATTCGCATTGGTAGATTTACGAAACCCAATTCGCAATTCGCGGTATACTCGTCCAATTATAATATCGGAATCCTCCGCAATAATTTTCTTAACGATTGTATCCAATAGCATAGAAAATAATTTCACCAAACCAATAGCATAGTAAATAATTTCATCAAAATGAGTTTGCACACGAAAAGAATGATTTGCTAAAATATCTAAATGTTTAGCTAGATATAGATCTGAAAATAATTTTGTTCGGTCATCAAAATAATTATGTAAAACGTTTAAGCATGATGAGCAGAGCTGCAAATGTTTTGACATTTTATCCTAATGGAACATCATGTCATACTGATGTTCTGTTTTCATACAGAATGTACGAATAATAATAATGTATTCAGAATAATCGTATAAAATTTCAATAGAATATTATTTTTTTCATATGTCAGGATATGCTCAAAATATCAAAATCATAAATCAAAATCGCAAACGAGATAGGAAATAAATTAAATGTAGAATTTTTTTGTGCCAATCACGAGCCAAACACAAGGTCTTCGCGTGTGAATCCTTATATTCTTCAACAAAATTTACATAATTATGTAAATATGTAAATTTTGTTGAAGAATATAAGGATTCACACGCGAAGACATTGTGTTTGGCTCTTGATTGGCACAAAAAAATTCTACATTTAATCATAAATAAAGTTCGCTAATTATACCAAATAATCAGAATATACTTGTTCCGTTAGAGTAATATAATAAAACAAATGTAAAGACTTTAAATTAATTAATATTACCAAAGTTGGGTAATAACTAATTAAAAAGTTAAAAATTAAATAATAAAAATTGAATAAGAAAGGTCTTCTACGATCGTAGTTAGATCTTCGTGCTATGTTTGTTTATGTGATTTTATATACTCATTCAAATTTAACGAAACTGCGCGCTGATTACTTTTCAGACATAACCCAGCCCTAAGCTAAATAAGAATGAGTAATATCATGTTTGTATTAAATTAAATTAATTTAAATAATTGATGCTGACTTGCATCTAAATATTAAACCCCTATCCCCCTGAAAAAGGGGGCTGGGTTATGTCTGAAAAGTAATCAACGTGCAGTTCGTTAAATTTGAATAGGTATATAAAATCACATAAACAAACATAGCACGAAGATCTAGCTACGACCGTAGAAGGCCTTTCTTATTCAATTTGTATTATACATTATCGGTCAAATACCTCACTTTGTTTCGTTTAAATAATAAAGTTAAAAAGTTAATATTTTTTAACTTAACTTAGTTAATTTTTAATTTTAATGAGTTATTTAAAAAAAAAATCCAAAGATAAGAGCGAAACAAAAGAAAGTTGCCAACAATAGCGTAAGGAGGAAGATGAGAATGTACTAAATGAAGACACACCTATCGTGAATAAAAAAAAACATTATATCGGAAATCGGGAATAAACAAATGTGATATGTAAACCATATGGATAAATTGATCCGGCATCTTTTGCAGAAAATGGTTCTACATATATCAATGGCGCTGAACTATTTTGTGTTTTATCAATTGCTTATATATGAAACAATGAATTGTTAATTTGATACTAATTGTTTTCTATTTGTGTACTTGTTTCATATAAATAAATGGCGAGTGTATTTTAAGATATTATCAATATTATGATAGATATTTTAAAATATTCTTTTTAAAGATCATAGTTACTTAAGAGGAGAAAACTAAAATTGAGTAATCCCTTCTCATAGCACTAGAATATTTTTCTGCATATATTTTAAAAAAAAGTATGGGCAATAGATCTCCAATATTCCAGAAAATGAGCTGAGTACAGAGAGTAGTGTGATTTTGTGTTTTATCAGTCTTGGTAAAAAAATGTAATCGGTAGAACAGCTTATATATATATATATATATATATATA
>QKQZ01005268.1:0-57739 GCA_003595255.1 Solenopsis fugax | reverse complement strand
ATGTAATTTTCCATCTTTTATGCTCGGTTAAATGACCTTCTTGTTAGTTATTATTATTGTTGATGCACACGAGCCTATATGCTTTATTGTTTGATGATTATAATTTATTATAATAGAGAAACGAAGGAAGTATAACGAAATTCGCAAAAAAGTATAATAAAATTATTATTTTATTTTTCTACACCGAGAAAAAAAATTTGTTAACTTGACTAAATTTTTCAACTTGATTAAATTTCTTCAATTCAAGTATTTATGTATATAACTTACATAAAATACTTGAACTTTAAGTATTTACAAGTTTAACTTGAATACACTCAGACTCAGAGGAAAGTTACGTTTAAATTAATGAAGTCGTTTTTTTAACTTGATTTTTTGAAGTTGAAATGAAAATATCTTTGATAAAAATTTGATTTCAAGAAATGATGTTATTAGCCTTTCTCAAAGTAAATTATTTGTTTAATTTAAACAATTAATTTTTAATTCAAAGAAAATATTGACAAAAATATAAGAAATAGTTGTTCTGGTTTAAAAAATAAAATATATTTTTTTCATTTAAAAAAAGATTTGTGTTGCACAAACTATTTCTTTAATTCTAAAAGGCAGAACAAAAAAATTCTTCAAATCAAAGAAACTTTAACCATATAGCAATGCATAAATTTCTTCGATTCAAACAAATTCTTTTGACTCAAAACTTTTCTCTGGGTGTACATAAATACTTTGCATTTATACATTTTTTACATTTAAATAATAATTTTACAACTAAACTAAGAATATTATTAGACTTAATTAAAGTGTTTTCTTAAATCTAAATTAAAAAATCTTATCTGATTATCTTGAATATAAAAACAGTTTAATAGTAAATATTTTCTAGAACTAAAAAAATACTTGATTAAAAATTATTTTTTCATATATTTATATAAATATTTCAATTGAGAAATTTTTTAACTTGACTGCAAGTAAATAAGCTGTTAGAACCCATCGAGTAAATAATTTTTTGTATTAAGTAAAATTTTTTCTCTCATTGTGCAGCGATGCGAAAATTGGGGGCGTCGATATTTTGTATTTTAAGATACTTCCATCTCTAACTCTTCGCGATCCCTCTTACCGCTTGCGTAAATACTACCAGCATATATACATAAAGTCATTATCGAGCCACCATCTTCGCCGAGATAGAGTAGAAACACGCGGGGAAAACAGCAGGTAGCAGGAAATTTATGGCGCCGACCGGGATTAGTTACACGAAGTGCGCTTTTCGAGGCAACTTTTCTGAAGCTCGACGGCAATTAATTTGCGCGCGGTTGCGAGTCCACGTCGGCACGCAGGAATTTACGCGCACGACATTCGCGAGTGCGCGCACTGAGAGAGAGGAAGTTACGCAGTGGTGGCGGCGGCGGCGAGCTAATTTTAGAAGTATCACCGCGACCGATCTTTTCTTCGCGGGAGCATAACCGCTTAACTGCTCCGTCGCTAGAATGTAGCGACGCTCTTATGATCTTGTCCATTCGTATTTCGTTAAAGAGGATTGCGGAGGAATGCGTCTTCAAATTTATTGCGATAACACGCGACGTCGAAATGTATTAGTGTTTGCAGTTTCTAAAGTAATTGATTAATTTGAGATGCCCGAAGGGAAATAGTTTACACGATTTTCTCCTCGTCTAATAATAAAATATTATATGAGAATATTAGAATATATGAGAGAAACTCAATATGTCTTCTGTTATTAAGTATCTATATTAGTTTTTGTAGAAATGTTTTTAATCGGCCAACATTTTTTTTTAAATGAATTTAAAGTAATCTTTTTCTTAATGGTATGTCAATTGCAAGACATTGCCTCTTATTTAATTTTTAAGATTAAAGATTTATGTGTCATATCTTAAAACATTATCAAAAATATAAAAATTTCATAAATTGCTCTATTATTATGTTTAAGTATCTATAAAATTAGAGTAATTTTCTTATTGGTTTAAAAGTCATTAAATTTTTTATTTATTTTTGATTCTTATGTAAAATCATCTTGTAGTACTTATTTGTTTTGATGAGGAAGTAGTATTGTAAATAAAAATTTTTACAAACACTAATAAAGTTCTAATAAATGTTTGTTCAAATATTTATTTAGATCTACTTATTTTAAAAATTATTCATTTAAAACTGCAGCAAAATATGGCCATTTTCGTTGCAAAAACCATTATAAACCAAATTTTTTATCGTTGATGAAAAAAAAAGAGCAAACCTAAGAAGTCTATAGCTTCAAGACATCTTTAAGTAATTCTTGGTGTTTTTTCTTTGTTTTAACCAAAAAGTTAAAAGTTGTGTTACTTCTTTACATATTTAAAATTTAATATTCTTTTTACCATTTTCATAATATTTTTTGTAAGAGAAAAATATGCCAACTAAAAAAATTACAGCTCTAACATTTTATGTAATTTTTGTGAACTTTCTATGCAAATTTTATTTACGATAAACGTTTCACCGTGCAAACTAAAAAATCGAGATTTCAAGTTACATTAATTTGCTGCTAATATCGATTAGCGGAGAGTTAAATGCATTTCCAACAAATGGGCTTTCTACCGTCGAATTGCAGGGAATGCGTGGAAAATAGCAGCCGAAGCATAGAAAGTCCCGAGTTGCTAATGAAATTACGTACGTTTGTCGGATGCTCGAGGGGCCCATTAGCACTTAAGATTTTACCGGAGTAGTCACACACGCGGGATAAATCGAGACTGGTTTAGACGTGGGTCGACCGATGCTCGAACAGGCACCAAACGAAGTGGAAAATCGCGCGTTTTCAAACGGTTTAACCCGTTCACGGTTTTGTGCGAAATATGTTTGATAGTGGTTCACGAGATTCGTATCAATACTTGTGGGCAGATTCAGTGTGAGATTCAAATCGATAAAACCAATTGACCTTAGAACATTAATGCTATAAATACAAAAATGCTCCTATCTACACTGTTAATGTAATATAACGGAAGCAAATTTCAAGCAGGTACATTAAAAACATTTGATGTTGTCAAAAGTGCACTAAATTTCATTGCGCATACTTTTCAGTGATAGATACATTAAATTTAATGCACTTGTGTGACTTAAAAATACTTGGAGTTCATGACATTTTTAATATTGTACTTATGAAGAAAAAGTTCGAAAACTGTAAGATAAATATAAGGTAAATTTTTTTTATAGTGTCGAGAATTTTGGAAATTTTATTTCGATTTCAATCTGCTCGAAATAATGAGCAATTGCATATGCTTTTGCGACTGTATTTTTCGATTCTTCGTAAAATGCTACGGGCGACTGCCACTTTGATAACGTCAAATTAAAACCAGAAAATTTAATACTGATTGATTTTTTGAAATTTTCCTTCGCAAAGGATTGACAAGCTTTACTCTTCTTTCGTTTTCCCTTTGTAACCGCGTTCCATGCTCGTTCACAATTTGACACGTGTTTATACAACGAGTCGACGTTCGTTCGGGCCATCGCTCGTGAAAATCTCGCTACGCGTGTTTCGAGCTGCGTTTTTGTTTTCGAACCACGCACGCATCACGGTTTATCAGGCACATGCGTGTGCGTGCGTATGTTGACTGAACTGCAGGGCCTGTTAAAAATGTTCGGCATCCTGTAATTGCCGCAGTAGGATTTTGTTTATTTTTAACGTTCGGTTTTCTCAATGCACTAGTCGAAAATGTAAGTTTAAAAAAGCGAGTGAATTTAAAAATATGCTTTTAATCAAGAATATAATTTGATATTCATGAAATTCGTATATTGTAATACAGTAGAAATCAGAATTATATTTGCCGTAATTTCATTTTGCATTTTCTTGTATGTTTTCTCGAACTTACAATTTATATGTAGCATTCGCTTAAAATAATTATTTTATATTAATTATTCTCGGGAATTGTTCCCAACGATAGCGTATTAGCATTTTTAAAGGGCAATGACAGGACCAGGTGCCGATCAGGAAGGTCAATGCACTTTCTGATACTGGAAACAGGTGGAGTGGCATTTTTCAAAAGCACCGGACAGACAATGACGAACCTTTCTGTAAAATTATTCATTACGCTAATTGTGTTTCGCAAATCTGCCAGTTTTAATGTAATATAATATTGTATTTCTAATTACGTGAGATGAAATATGACTATGGAAGAATAAAAAATTGAATCTGCGATTACAATTTTTTACTAACGATCGATCATAATTAATTATATAGTTTTATACTCGTTATGCTCATTAATGTGAAAAAATGGTACATTAGACAAGTTTTAATTCACGTATAAAAACAGATTTTAAATTCAATTTATGTTCGCGATTACAGTTTTTATAAGCGTTTCTTCATCCTTGATCGATGTACGAGCTACTAAAGTTTGCGTAATCCATCTAGTTATTCTAATTTCAATTGGAACTGTGCTATAAATAATTTTAATTAAGGTAAACAGCAGACTGACTATGGCAAGCCATGCGTTAATCAAGTCGGCAATTAATACACTTATATCAATGCGATTCTGTAATTAAATTTCTACCAATTCTGAATCAACTCATTGATTTACGTTCTCCAGAGCGACGCGAAATTAGTAATTACGCTCTCGAGAATGAACGATGTATAAGTGCACGCTTTAGAATCATTTGCGAAACGCGTACGCGCGCTAACCTCGCATAATTGATTATCTTGTGATCAAGGGTCATATGAAGTTTATGGGATACCTAATTTCTTTTTTTTTTACATAACATTCACGTTTGAATCGTCGTAATTGTTTGGGTAATAATTTCTGGGCTAAGAACAGAGAGAATTCAACGCCACAAACTCATTCTCATTTTGTTTTCTAAAAAATAACAAAGGTAATAAAAAGACAAAGAAAATGTAACTTTGTAAAAATCAAACTTTGTTTGAAGAATCTTGTTTCAGGCAAGTGGTATGCGTTTAAAATACTATATGTTCTTGGCTGTGGCAAGCGGTGCATTATTCAAGTCGGCAAAAAAGGATGTTTTGGTTATACAATACGAGCTAAAAGTTATCGAAATTTAAAAACTGATGACGTTCTTAGGTTTATTCTTTTTTTCTCGGCAACAAAAAAATTTAATACGAATGCCCGAATTTTGGCCTTGAAACTAGCTGCAAAAAACAACGAAAAATTTGGTTTACAATAGTTTTTGCAGTGAAATTGACCATATTTTGCTGCGGTTTTAAATAAAATGTCTATTAACGTAATTTTTTTAACACTTTATTTATGTAATATTAAATTATCTCGTTCTATTTAAATATTTTTTATATTAAATAGTAGATATATTTCGCATTTATGCATGCCTTTCGATTTCGAATTTTTCGGGTTTGGGATTGTCTGGCCTCGAGCCACTCAATTAGTTTCTCGAATGAAACCGAAAAGACGATTGCGGCACGAAGCGACGGAGCACAAGGACGACGAAAATCGCAGAGTTGACCGACTACGAGAATAGTTTTTGGCGTACGATAGAGGACGGGTATATAGGTTACGGAAAATGCAATGTAAATCACGCGAGAGAGGGAGGTGCATCGAGCAGCGAGAGCGATGTCTCGACGAGTCGCGTTCACGTCGGCCTATCGTCGCTCTTTCTCGTTGGGAGTCTCTAGAGATGTGTAGTATGCTCGTGATGACATGGAATAGTAAACGAATTTGGCGGCATGTACGCTTTGCGCCTGCAAAACAGTATGCTAAAGTGAATTTCGCATCGCAAGTACGAAGAAAAATTGATCTTTCGAACGCTTATTTTCATAATCCCTCTTTAGACTGCCATTTTTAACGAGAATACACGTGAAATCAATCTCTCCATGTAAAGAATAATTTTACTGCAGCATCTAAAAATTTAGATCAGAAAATAATTTTATGTTGGGTCATCAAAATAATTATGTAGGATGCCCAAGCATGGTAACGTTGTTGCAAGCAGTTTTGACATTCTAGCAACCAAGTTAAATATCTAATAAAATTTTTAAAATAAATTGTCAATTTCGAAAAGTTGTCATGTTTCATTTCTTTTCGAAATACGGTTTTTTGCATTTTTTTTTATTCTGCTCGCTTATGTGCATCGTTAGCTACGAGAACATGTCATATTCTGTATTGGAAAAGGGAAGAAATAACTTTGAAATGGCTTCATGATTTTCGAAAAGGTGTCAACTCCAAGACTTGGCTCCTTTTCGAAAGAAGGAAGAGAAAGATTTTTAATTCTTGACTTTCTACTTTCTAAATTTATCAATCATTTTTCAAATGTTTACGATATCAGATAACATAATGTGAGTTTTCTGTAATTTTTGCAAATTACTTTCAGTGTTGATTTTCAGTGTTTTAATACAGTAAAGAAATCAAATCGTTCTCTTGGCAATTTAAGTGTTTTTTATTGATAAAAATCAGTCACTTTATGAATTTGCATCGTTAGTTTTAAAAAAGAATCATGTTCGAACATCCAAATTTAATCTTGCCAGGATAAATTTAAAAAAAAAAAATGGTTGGTATTACTACCAATTATAAATAGATTACCAATAAAGTGTTTATGCAAATTTTGGTGGCGCTGATTCAAATGAGGAAAAAAATCGTTTTTTCGTTTCCTGTAAAATTTGGATTTGGGGACATGACACCTTTTTGAAATTGACAATTTAAATAGTTCAACATAATTATTTTCAGACCAGCAAATTTCAGCAAAATTGTTCTTTCCGTGTCGTAAACATATCTCGCGTCACTGTGAGCTTTACACCACATGTAAGTTATCTTTTTTTTTTTTAGTATTTATGCTCGAACGCGAAAATTCATTTGACATAAATAATCAAAAATTTATATCCGTTTGAGCGATAAAATGGAGTTGGTTGATATCGCTACATCGTCATTTTATTAGTGTGTACCGTAATTTTACGTATTTATACATTTTACATTTGTAAATTTTATCACGACAAAAAATTGTTTTATTCCCTCGGAGACGTTTTCATGATCGCGTATAGTTTCGCACTGGGGATTCGGGCTAAAAATATAGGCGAGAGACGACATTGTCGAATTCGCGGCTTCGTCGGGATTAAATGGAGCGACACCGCGCCGAGGTTGGAATTCATGGCTCGCGTGGGCGTTATGCACCGACTAATCCGTTAATTGGAGGACGCGCTGCAAATTGGGCTAATACAGAGGAAACGGCACGATGACGACTATAAATACTGGCATTCCGCGGGTGCACGCCACCTTCGACGGTTTCTGCCGGCCGGCCGGCTCTCCGCGTTTACGTACGGTGCGTGTGTTCCGTCGACGGGATTTATGGCGCCGATTATACCGACGGCTAATGAATACACGAGCGACGGCCCCTTTAGAACTTTTTGATTGAACCATGAATCCATGAGCATGCCGGTAGATTTACGAGCTCGTCGTCCCTCTCTATGAGATGTACTCCATCCTATAAATTTGTTAGCATGACTCAATCCGGTAGCGGTTAATAGACGATTATCCCGTGTGTTGCATCATTTTCTATGTACGAAATTCTTCGGGAGAAAACATTGGGAATTCAATAAATGTTTCGTGAGTGTTGTTGCAAATTGCAGCATGCGAGTGGTACGAGTGAATAACCCTTCAATGTTACTGTGTTGCGTGACGAGGGTAACGATGATGAATCATTCGCTTTGTACGCCGCGTAAATGGTAACACGCAACGTCTTTATCGTAAATTGTCATTCTGACAATTTTCGCTTTGTTGAAAACCATTGACTGATTTTTTTTTAACCGCAAAAAAGTTGTCGTTTAAGTGCAATGGGATAAAAAGTCAGTCTTGTTCTTTTTACCAAGGTTGTTGGCGGAAAAAACCGGGAAAACCGAGAAAAGTCAGGGAATAAAAAGTTCATTAACCTAAGATAACATTAAATTATTGTAAATTAATTCTAAATTGTCAAATTTTATTCTTTAATTATTAAATACAATTTTCAAAAGTATTTAAGGGAACATTGTAAATATTTTTAATGATTTTTAAACTTTGCAGTGAATTGCAGAAAAACCATTAACAGATATAGTTAAAAAAACTATGACATCTTGAACTTTGTAAAGATATACATATGTTAATAATGTTTCGCAAATCACTCATAAGATTATAAAAAAAATTATACAAAGTATTTACAAAATGCTTCAGTAATTATGCATTTTTTGAACGCGAACAGATTTATAGCGAGAGACGTTTTATCTTTGTGTTTCACATACAAATAGAAAAGATAAGTGCTCCTCTCAGAAAAGTGCAACGAAGAGTTTATCTCATAAATGCTTTAAAAATATGATGAAATTTTTAATTTATATTATCATTTTTCATATATTTAAAAAAAATTGTTTTGTAATTAATAAAAAAATTTAATATTTTTTCTTTGCTTTTATCAAGAAATGTCTTTTTTTGGCTTTAGTTAAGGAGTTTTTTCATAAAGTGACTGGAAAAATCGGAAAAAGTCAGGGAAATATTTTTTTTCCTGTTTCATTAACAACCTTGTTTATACGGAAATGCGAATTTTTTCGCTCAGAGAAACATCTTCATATTCAAAGACTCGAAGATTAACAAGGGCGATACGTTTGAACGTACCACCATGTATAACGACTCGAGGGGTTTCGTGCGTTCGAGGGTGCATGGCAGAGATCCGTTGCCTCTCACCCTCGAGATACCGGGTGGCGTACAGGCGTAGATGCTCCTATAAAAAGTTGTTAACGACCTTTCTAAATGCATTCGGTGCCTCGTCGCCAACGTCATCGTACGGCAAGGGTGTCCATTAGACCGGCGTTTCGTCGCGTCGGGACGCGACAAAGGCGATTCAACGCGTTGGGAGAGTGTTCTTTAATAGGCAATAAGTAATTTTTTTATAGCAAGCATCATTTTCCACGAGTAGATCGTCAAAATCGATCTACTTCCTGCATTTCGCTTTTCATAATCAATCGATTTTCATTATTTCACCGATGAACCGCTGCGAGATGCATTTGGTTCTTTTTTTTACGAGAAATTAATTACCTCAAAATCCTTTTTTTAATTACATTTCTTAATTAATTCGTTTAAGTGTCTGCGAAATTCTTATGTCTTTAATTTATATTGCAAAAATGGTGGCTTGATGATTAACACAGTTAATTAACTTTATTCGACAATATAAGGATATACTGAGAAAGAATATCTTCAAAACAAAAATATTTTTTACTCGGTGGATCCTAATAGCAAGTAATTAGCTTATTTACTTGCTATCAGGTTAAAAATTTCTTAATTAAAATAATTATCTAGAAAAAAAATGAAATTATTTTCAATCAAATTCTTTTTTATAGTTCTAGAAAATATTTACTGTTATATTGTTTTTATATATATTTAAAATAGTCTGAAACTTTAAATTTAAGTAAACAATTTAATTAAGTATAATAATATTAGATTTTTTTGTAAAATAATTATTTAAATGTAAAAAATATACAAAATTATAGATTTATGGTAATATCTCTATTTATTTAAAAGTAAATATTTTTAAATAACGAGAATGGCTATTATTTTTATTTAAATAGAACAAACAAATGCTTACATCAAAATGGTTTAAAAAAATGTATTCTTTTCATTTAAAAAAATGTTTCTCTCAGTGTAGAATAGACGAGGCATTAGGTATTAAATATTAGAAATAGCATGGTGAAATAGTTAAATATGGAGACGGAACCATATATTTATCTCCGACGTAAGAACTTTAATCATCTTTCCCTGCGGTCCATACAAAATTAGCGTCCGATTCAACGACGCGCGTAAATTCGAGTGTTCTCTCGTCATGTCGGGCAGATGAAAGATCGAGGTTCTCCACGCACGGTGAAAAAGGTAATGACTTGTTTCGAGTAGATTGACGATTGCGATACGGCGAAGAGAGAAGGAGAGGAAAAAAGGCATTGCGACGTGCTGCTCACTCTCAAACTCTCGCCATTGAGACCGCAAGAAGTGTCGCAATCGATTACGCGCGTTTCATTCATGAAAATGTGGCACACCTTTCGAATATCCTCTGTAGCGACATAAATGGAATTTCGTGAGAAATGATACAAAGCGTTCGGCTGAAAAAAAAAATTGTCCAGTCGTATCTTCGTAATTACTTTAAAGCTTTGATTCATCTTACGTTACTCGCGTTTTTTGTCTTTTTTTTTACGAATAATTTCTTATACATCTATATTCGATAAATTGGAAGCACATATATTTAATATTTGAATAATGAAGATTCATAACGGTTTCCTCGTAGATCATGAAAGTTCATCTAAAAATAATAATATTCACTCGATTAATCATAAAATAATATACGAGAAAATATGATATACTGTTAAAAGTAAGTAGAAAAATTCAATGTAATGTAACTGAAGCAAATTTCAAGCAGGTACATTAAAAACATTTAATGTTGCAATAAATTGCATGCGCATGCTTTTCAGTTTTAGATACATTAAATTTAATGTACTCGTAGCTTAAAAATACATTGAATTTCACGACATTTTTAACAATGTATTTTTGAACGAGAAATAGAGAAGATTTTCGGTCATGCGTCAGAACGAACGACTCGATGCACAATAAATTTCGTGAGCAATTTTGTTCGCTATTCACACGCGTTATCAACGAAACAAAGGCGCCTGTTCTCATTGACCTTTTGATTCGATTCACGCCTGGCATGATGGCGGTTCCGCGATTCGTGCCAGCAGCGGGGAAAGGTGAAGAGATCAGCGCATAAGTTCATCCGCGTCTAAAGGCGGCAGGACAGAATCGTCGTTGTCACGCGACACGAGAATGCAAATTCTGTCGGACGACTTTGGTCGACCACACGCCACGTTTTGCATGCGAGCGTATAGAACGTGTAAGATAAGTATTTAAATTTTCTCCGCGTATTTGAATATCTTGATAACGAGGAATGTCATTTGAAATTGAAGGGCGCGATTATGCGCGATTTATGTAGGATATATTAATATTCAACATATATTTAAACAGTTTGTCTTGAAAATGATCCTCTGTTCATTAGTACACGGAACGATCAATTTTGTTGAAATACTGATCTGAAAATAATTATGTTGAACTATTTAAAAAATTGTAAATCGGATGTTTAACTTGATTGTTAGAATGTCAAAATTGTTTGCAGCAACATTATCGTGCTTGGACGTCCTATATGTAATTATTTTGATGGCACATAATATTAACTAATTTTTTAGATGCTGGAGTAAAATTGTTCTTTCCGTGTGATAAATGACTTGCGTGCAGAGTTCACTAAATTTGAGTAAACTGCAATAATTTTCGTATATGTATTTTACCACGTTTCATACACAGAGAAATGTTTCTTTGAGTCAAAAAATATTTGTTTGATTCAAAGAAATTTGTGCATTTTACTATATTAAAGAAAAATTTTTTTTATTTGAAAAAAATTGTTGGTTGTTCCTTTTATTAAAATCTTTTAAAGAAATAGTTTGGTTGTGCAACGCAAATCTTTTTTTAAATAAAAGAAATATATTTTTTAAACCAGAACAACTAAATTATTTCTTACATTTCTGTCAATACTTTCTTTGGATTAAAAAATTATTTGTTTAAATGGAACGAATAATTTGAACAAATAATTTATTTACTTTAAAAGAGGCTAATAATGTCATTTCTCGAAATCAAAAAAAATTTTTATTTTCCTCAAAGATATTTTCACTTTAAGTTAAAGAAACGATTTCATCAATTTAAATAAAATTCTTTGGGTGCACCTATTATTTTATATTAAAGTTTATTTTATTTATTATTTTATATTAAAGTATTAAAATAATTGTTTTTGATGCCTTTATATTAAACGCGGTAATTATATGATAATTTACAGCTATAATGCATCTATAATCACTATCGAATAATGAAACTTTCGCAATTCATGCGGAAACATGTCACACGTTTCTTCGTATTTTCCGGGACTTTCCAGGTCAACGGGCATCTCTTCCGTTTTCCTGCGTAAGTTCATAAACATGTTTTCTTTCGTTCTTTCGGAGTAATTGCACGTCTCGCAAAAGTATCCAGCAGACGTGCGGACGTCGCGGTCGTTTCTTTCTTTGGCGTGAGCAAACCGGCGGATATTCCCCGGGAAACGCATGGGAGAACAGTATGTGTACGCCTGGCTGCATCTGCATGCTCTCTCGTTTCCACTGTCCGTGTTTTTCCCGCGGCGGAACTAACAACCCTTAAATGACTCGTTCGAACCCTCTTACAGCAGTGTTTCTCGAACTGGGGCATGCGAAAAAAAAATCCAAGACTTATGCAATCTCATCTCATTTTAGTCACATATGTAATTTTCTTCATTCTCTTTCTTCCGAGTCGGAAATAGAAGAAACAGGTTTCACTGTTAAAATTTTATTTATTTATCTTTATAGCTCTTAGCTTCTCTATTAACTGAATATGATTTGGTTTAAGAAACTCATATTTGAATTGAATTTAAATGAAGTAAAACATCGGATTATGCGTAGGCGAGATTATTTTTAATGTCAGTAGCGAAGTTAATGCTGATACGTGTATTTAGCTTTTTAGGTAAAAAGGGATAAAAGAATTGAAAATATTTGACGAATAATGTTTTGAGAGACACTGCTCTACAACGCTGTACAAAACCCTCGCCCGAGGGAACCGCGAAATTACATGTTGCGCCGGAAAATTGAGCCGAACGTGGGGAAACGAAGCGACTTAGGCTTGATACAATGTGTGATGATGGTCGCAACTTGCGTAATCACACACAGTATCTCCGATCTGTTCTCTGCTTCGCGATGCAAGAAAATTCGACGCACTCATGTGACACGAATCGATTCACTCATTTGCAATATAAAGTACCTCGTACGAAACGATTGTTTGCGCAATAAATGCCCCGAGGTTGTTTTCGGGAATAACTTTTTTTTTGGAGGGTTCAAGTCCCCTCTGTTTTTTAAATGATGCTCTGTAATTGGATGAACATGATATACGCGCGCATTCATTGTAACAGAACGTTGCGATAATGAAGCGCTATAGAAGCGCTTTTAAAACAGAATTGGACAAACATAATAAAGGAAAATATCACGTACACCGAAAAAAATATTATGTTTAAATTGATGAAATTGTTTCTTTGACTTGGTTTTTTTAGTTAAAGTGAAAATATCTTTGAGGAAAATTAAAATATATTTGATTCCAAGAAATGGAATCGTTATTAGTCTTTTTAAAAGTAAATAAATTATTTGTTTAAATAATTATTTAATTCAAAGAAAGTATTGGCAGAAATGTAAGAAATAATTTGTGTTGGTTTTAAAAATATATTTCTTTCATTTAAAATAAACATTTGCGTTGCACAACCAAACTATTTCATTAAATCTAATAAAAGAAACAATCAAAACATTCTTCATATCAAAGGAACTTCTCTTTAACCGTATAGCAATGCACAAATTTCTTTGAGTCAAACAAATATTTTTTGACTCAAAGAAAGCTTTCTCTGTGTGTAGGAGAGAAATATCAAGTAACAAAAAGAAGTGAGATCGTGAAGGTTTGAAATGAGAATTGAATATATTTTTCGTATAACGAAGGAAACGATATGATACAAATCTAAAGAAATTATTAATGCGATTCCTTAATACATGATTATTTCTTATTAGCTTTCACTTTTTACTTTCTTTTATTTGTTACTTCGTGAGAACAGCGTTGTTACATCGCAGCGTTATTTAAAGTTTCGTGTCGTTTAGGATTACGTGGACCACAATGTGTCTCGTAAAACGACGACTCGTATTTCCGCTCAAAGATACGTCTTGGTTCTCAGGTTGTCTCCCATCGAACTCGAGTGGTGTTTTAAAGCCCATTCTGCCGGAAGTGGTCGGATACCAAAACCACTTCCGAGTGGTGGTGACAATCGCCTCTGAGGGCGGTCTCCCCTGCATTTTAAGAGCAGTCTACCGATGAAAATTGAACGGGAAACTATAGAGGCAGGATATCGATTTCTGCTTATTGAGCTCTTCTAAGTTTATTTTAATCCTGGGAGAACTTTGTGCTTCTAGCAGTTTATACTTGTAAATGTGTTCGTCCTCTCTTTTTTCACATCGACCGTGAGCATCAATATTAAAAGTAAAAGTTCGTGAAAAAAATAGATTAAGAAGATCTGTAGAGAAATATAAAAGTCATGATTAATGAAAAATGAAACACGCACTGAAAGAACGATTTTGTTGAAATACAGATGTGAAAATAATTATATTGGATCATTAAAATAATAAACGATAAAGTTACCAAATTTAATAATAGTTATCAAATCCTTTTTTCAATGCAATGTAATTATTTTAATGAACCAACATAATTATTTTCATATCCGTATTTCGAGAAAATCGTTCTTTCCATTTCTTTCAATGCACACATGAATTTATCAAGCTATTAATAAACTATAATATTTACTAATATTTTTTTAAGCACGAACTATGTTCGAGTTGACGCTTAAAAACCGGAACAATAAAAATTTTCTCTTATTGCATTTGCGATCGACTTCCAAGAAGAAATCTGGTATCTTGCACCTCAGTTATGACCAATTAAATATCTTGCGGCCCTAAAAATTCAAAATTAGCACACGCATGTCCAGTTTTCTCTTCGCAGCATTGCCGCGATGCGAGCAACAGTCTACTTTCGCGATATTGCCCGCCGTAACCGCCGCATCGACCACGCCGCCATACTTCGCGTGAGGTTTGATCCGGTTATGCGAATCCGGGTATTACGGAGCCGGGGCACTAATTCAGAATCCTTTAAACGCCGCTCGGCGCCGCGTATAAACTTCCCGACGCTGCGCTGCTTTGGTACATCACTATTAACCGCCACGCAGCGTATCCTCATCGTGAGGGGGTTATAGACGATACTTTATGAATGGCGCGATAAATCTCGCGTACAGCGGGGTGTACGTACGTGCGCCGGCATTAAATGCACGCTTAATGCTCAAAGCGATTTATTACGAGGTTATTATGCCGCATTGACCCGTACCTCATCGCGGTACAGTAACTGTTTCANGGGGAAAAAAAAAAAAAATAATCGACCGGCGACGCGCTTTCCCTCTCCGTAGAGAAAGAGGGAACTTTCCCGAGATTGTTATCTCGGGGATGTTCCTCGGCGCGCTTGTAATCCTCCTCGGATTTTCGCGACTTTCGAACGACAATTTGACCGGATTTTGTATATTATAAGTTGAGCGTGACTGAAAATTCGTGGGAGAAAAAGTAAGGTCTGTTTTTACCAACGTACACACTGTTAAAAATCGGCAGCAGAATTTGATATAATGTAACGGAAGCAAATTTCAAGCAGGTGCATTAAAAACTTTTAATGTACGTTTAATGTAAATTTAATGTTGTCAAAAATGCACCAAATTTCATGCACATTAAATTTAATGTACTCTTGTGTAACTTAAAAATACACTGAATTCTATGACATTTTAACAGTGTAGATTAACTTTAGTTTAACTTACTTTCTATCTTTTTCTAATTTTTAGAATTAAAAGAAAAATAGAAAATAAGTAAAACCGAAATTAAAGTTAATATATGTACATTGGTGCAAACGGCCTAAATTTCCCCAGAAACTTATAAAATTGTATAAATTTACATAAAAGATTGTCTTGTAAATCAGTAGGTTTATGAAAAAAAGAGTTCTGAAATTTTTATTTTAGGCAATCGTTTTATTGAGTCTTTAATCTTGCACACTGAGAGAAAAAATTGTAATGATGGCAACTATAAGAGGAGAACCTTACAAATTTTGTTAATATAATTATATAGTTAAGTGAACTATATTAAAGTTATTGCAACTAAGTTTATGGTTAAGAAAACTAATAAAAAATAGTTGTAATTACTTTATTATATAGTATATTACAACTATTTTTTATTAGTTCTCTTAACCATTAACTTAGTTGCAATAACTATAATATAGTTCACTTAACTATATATTATAATTATATTAACAAAATTTGTATAGTTGTCCCCTTATAGTTGCCACCACTACAATTTTTTCTCTCTGTGCAATGCCTTTTTAAAGATATATAAGTAACCTGAAATATTTTGAGGATATTCCATCTTTATATACACCTTTAGATACCAAGGGAATGAAATAAAAATAAGAACGTGATGCAATAATAAAAGGAAACTGTCACGATTCGCTGGGCGAATAATCTATGTCAGACCTTTCCAGAAGAGGCAAACAAGTCCGTTTTGGTGAAAATAACCTTGGCATTTCGTATAACGTGAGAAGACATTTTCTTCTCTTTATTTTTTCAATTTTATACATTTCAAAGTAGCAGTATAACAACTTCCGATAATATCATGATTAATGATTTATTCTTTTTAATATAATTTTGTAATACAATTAATCTTTGTGACTGTTTAATAAAAAATATTCGGATTTGTTTGTTACGTGAGTATGACAGAATTAATATTGCATCCTTTATCGAATAATAGCATTACATCCTGCGTTATTCGATAACGAAATTTTAAAATAAGAGCAAACAAGAGCACTGAAAAAGATAAAATGTTAAACTTTTTTGATCTTTTTCTTTCTCCATTTTTTTTAATTAATAGCTGCAAATAAAGTCCTGCGCACAATAGAGGAATAATAGATATTAGAAACAGGAATTAGAATTTTAGGCCCTGCGCACAATGGAGGAATATTAGATGTTAGGAATAAGAATAAAAATTTTAGAATCAGTTTCTTCAATAAATAGTGCTTATTGAGGAAACTGATTCTAAAATTCTAATTCCTATTCCTAATATCTAATATTTCTTCATTGTGCAATGTGCGTAGGACCTTAGAATCAGTATCCTCTATGAACACAATAGATAATTAAATTACAAATTATGTCTTGTACGACATATTTATGCCTCACATTTTATTCGAACAATATTGCAGGAGAATTTTATATCTTCTCAAAACCTCTTGATAATTTTCCTCGGATAAAATGGCATAGCAACAGCACCATGTAGCCGGCGACATGTAACCGATCATGTACAGGGGTCATGTAACGAGGGTCAATGCAATTCAGTCTCGCTTGCCGTTACGTAATTAATTCATTTTATAATTAATTAATCTACGAATCGCGTTGAATAAAACGAGAGGTCGTAAATCCCAATTGCGCCGGTTATAACGACGACGAGATCGATATGTTTGCCTACGTATTCGATTGCGTATGTATAACATCGCGTGGCGTACTTTCGTTCGTAAATCCCGATATCGTCGTCCGATCGAGACATTTAATTGGCAGTTTTTACAAGCGTTCAAAGTAAAATGGATGCTCGTCCTAGATTTGGCACGTTCGATTACCTTTAAATGCCCCGGCTATCTATCAACCGGTCCCTCTCGTCGTCGACAGTTTGACGATCTCTAAACCGTTATCCGTTCTCTCACTCTCTTATCACGCACAATGCTGCGCGCATTGTGTGCGTCACGAGATGAGAATCGCCGCCTTTTTCAGCGACGCACACCATCAGGTAAGAAAGAGAGAGAGAGAGAGAGAGAGAGAGAGAGAGAGAGAGATAAGGGAAAAACGGTTACTTGACCTGCAATTTTTATCTGTAAGCATTGTGATATTTTCCCGTTTGGCCAGTTAATACTCCTCGATCAGAGGATCTAAGAAAAAGCACCCTCTTCGCCAAATTTCTTCCATGAGATATGGTTACTGTGTTATTGATTTCCGCAGAGTTTGCCCGTACATGTAGAAAATTGTATGTCATATAAAATTTTCTATCTTCGGCGAAATACGTGACGTATAAAATTTCCTATCTTCGATCTTTCACGCAGAACGGCAACGCGTTGCAAAATATCGAGGGCGTCGGTAGATTTCAAATTTAATTATTAAACGGAAAGCACATACATAATATTTATCGAGCTTACAAAAATTGAAATCTGACCCGTAAGAAGTTACATAAATAGTATTGTTTTTAACATATGTATAAAGCGCAAATTAAAGCGAGATTGAATATTTATTTGACATGTTCTTTAACGCATTTGCTTGATCTTTAACATATTTATTTATTTGATCATCTACATTAAAATACGTAATTATGTCTGTAATTAGTTTAATTATGTCGCACGTGTGGAAGATTTAAAAGCTAAAATTGAAATGCGTTACGCGGTATAATTTATATTAAAATTATATTATACACATTATATTCGGTCGACCTAAAAATTAAAATCTCATTTCCAGAGTTTTAATCTTTAGTGATTTTGAGTGTTCGCCGTTACACGACGATTTATATTAAAATTCAATGCTATTACGTCCACGCTGTGTCGACGACCTAAAAATTATGATCTCATTTCCGAGCTCTTGAAATTGCCATTATCGTCGTTATCATACATCAGAGAATATATCGACATACATCACGTACTCCAAATCAATGAATCTTTCGGCCCCACGAAAATCGCTCGCGTAAATTCGACTTCGCTCGGCAAAACTCAAATCTGCCCCTGAATTATTCGAGTGCAAGTGTAATATCGCAAATGGGGATTGGACTCTTTTATCGGAGCAGTATTGTCGCGCGTCAATGGTCCTCTTCTTGGGACCGATCCTCGGAAGGAGAGCGGATTGATTCGGATGTGAGCTCCCTCGGGTTCACCGTAGGATAGCGAAATAGTTTGTCGTCCTCGTATTTGCCATTTTCCGAACGGGCGAAAAGGGGACGAGAGCGCGCGGGGTCGCCGAACTCTCCGAGTCTGCCATACGCGACGAGCGTGCAAACTGTGTTCTCGCCTCGGCACGCTGTATAAACACTCTTGTACCTGTCGAGTTGTGCTGCTGTAGCTCGTACAGGGTGTCCAGGCAATCGTGCGCACTTTCTCTCATTCACAGATGCGACGTAACCGATACAGTTCTCCCACAATACGAGGCGGCGACAGATCGAACTGTGAATAATTCAGAGTATTCTTTAAATTTACCTCGCGTCAAGAATTAAAAAATGTCGCGTGCATTTTTAGACGCGACAACGAATTGTTGAATAAATACTTGACTCTTAGAATAGAAACATATATACTGTGATTTATAGTGAATAAAAATGTATTTTTTAAAATTAGAATCTAGTTATATAATTCAATTATATTTATTTTTGTAGATGAATTTTTGTTTTATTATAATAGAATTTTATTCTGAAATTATTTGCTATGATATTTAACAATAAAATTAGAGGAAAAGAAACGAAGGTGAAATATTCAATTAAAATATAGCGGAGGTAAAATCCAAATTCGCTAGAAAATTAAAGTCGAGAGAAAGTGCGCAACTTCTTGCTTATTCTGTGCATCGAATAAATAAATGATTTTCTTTCATGCCTTGCACCTTCGTCGAGTTTTCTAAGTAGTCCATTATTCTCGACGTAACATCCTTGAGTCGTGAAAAATTGACACAGTAATGGATGTTCGAAGGAATACAAAACGTCGGAGGAAATGTTAAATACTGAACTGTAAAAATTCCTATTTGTATTCGTGGAGCATTAAATTCGAATCATAATTTTGCACTCCTGCAAAGGATTGTAATGTGAGTTTCGTGATAATTATTACACTGTTATTACATAGTAAAACCACTGCATTTGTATTTGTAGCGAATGCACTGACCACGCATTTAGAAATAATTTAATTAGCGTCTAATAAGTTACGCATTTCTCTCGGATGAGAAAACAAATAACTATCGTGACTGTATTATGTTCAGAAAATTGTATGCAGCAGTATGCATAAAGCCCGACGCAAGTTTATAGTGGCCGATTAATGCTTAAAAGCGATGAAGCGAGAGTTTGACTTCTAATGAAACGAGGAGCCCGTATCTCTTTTATGAGATTCTGTGTAAACACAAGAGCGGAAGAGGGTTTCGCAAAAAAGAATATACGCTATATACCGGCAAGAGAGGCTGCTTTAATTATTCCGAGTCTGACTGCAGTAGTTAAACAAATTCCGGAAAGTAAATTGAAGTTAGGAAATACATAAGACATACCGTAAAAAAATTTACATATGTAACAAAGATATTTACACAGAAAGAATTTTACTGCAGCATCTAAAAATTTAGATACAGATCAGAAAATAATTTTATATTGGACCATCAGAATAATTATGTAAGACGTTTAAGCAATGATGATACCGTTGTAAAAAGTTTTGGTATTTTAGCAATCAGCTTAAACACGATTAATATAATTTTTTTTTATTCCAAATAATTATTTTGAGATGTGTATTTCAGCAGAATTGTTCTTTCCGTGAATGTACCATATATCATGATTAAGATAGGATCTTTACTCAAGTTTCCTTTGGAATCGCATTTATTAAAAGAATGTGAGAATATTATTAGACTTATTTAAAGCATTTAATTGAAATATTCAATACTGCGCCATTTTATATAATTGGACGTATCTATTTATACATAAATATTAATACTATTATTATTTTAACTTAACTTATTTGTATAAAAGAGTGCCGAGAATGAAAAAAATCTTAGTAAAGTCAAATTTATTTGCAATTAATTTTGACGTGCTGAAGAATAGCAAGAATACAAAGAAATCTAATTATTTATCTTTATATTCAAAATATTTTTGTAACTAATCGAGTTTTCTCTGAAGTAAAGTATAAAAGTAAATAAAGCATATTTGGCCTTTAGTCCCCTGATTAATTAATTCTGTGGATTCCGCAGGGATATATATAAAAAGATGTCGCATCCCATTGTTATTTTCAAAGGGAAAGAAAATTTATTTAAAAACCCTTTGTATTTCTTAATTATTTATTACGAAATAATTTACTAAATGTAAATTATTATACGTTGACTTGTATTAAATATAAAAGTTTATATAACAGAGATCTCAATTTTTTATATATTATAGTTATATCATTAAAAATAAATGGAAAATTTCTAACTTTTAAAATTAAGAGAGAGAAAACTTTCGACTAACAAGGAAGTATATGAAAGAAAAATTCGAGCATCTAACTCTTTTACAACATTTCCTGATGTATCTAAAAATATATCTAAAAAGTGGTTTGGATTATAAGAATCTTCTTAGAAAAATTCTTTTGAAATAAACAAAGAAAAATTTCTTTTGAAACCTTTGGACAATCTTTTAAGAAAAACTGGTGCGCACGGTCGGTAGGTTGGAATTTTCCAGAGCACGCGCACGTCCGCGGGACCACCCGTGACCGAGTCTGAATGTCGCCGGGTGGAGGTTTATTGATTGGGCTAACTCTCAGGGTGCCCCACCCGTTGTACCACCCGCGAATATAGTACAGCTGCTCGCCCTCGGCATTACTGACCTACTACCACGAAGCGGCCCTTACCGGAGCTTAAGGTTTGCCATTCAAAGTGGAATTTCGTAGAGAGATGGAGGGTCTGTCGAATCTTTCGTCGAGCGGCAGGTTGGAATTAAGTTTGAATTTGAATTCTCTGCACGGAGAATTAATTAGCTATCCAGCTCGGTTGATTCATCTCGTTCCTTTCCTAACGAAATGAATTATTTTTTGGCAAAGCAAAGAGAATTACAGGACAGTATTATACAGTAGTGGTGTAGGTATCTCTGTAATGAAGTTTAAACTCTCTGAATGTTGATTATTAATTTGCTGCTGATTATATTCTTTATTTAAGAGAGAAAGCAAATATCTTTTCAATACTAAGCTAAGTCAAATATAATAAAACGGATAGATAGATGATTCTTAAAATAAATGCTACGATAATTTTTTATTTTAATATTACTTTAGACAGAAACGCATAATGTTTGAATCTTTAGTATATAAAAATTATATAAAATGATGTACTGATATATAATATTCGTACTAAATCATTTTTTGAGCTGTATTTAATTAAATTTTTAGATACTGAGAGAAAAAATTACTAAAATTTAATAAATATTTGTTTGAATAGTTGTAATAAAATATTTACTAAATGTAATAAATATTTATTTAGTACGAGAACCACTAATTGAATTTAAATAACTTTTTTTTATTGCGTAAATATTTATGTACTGCAAGCAAATATTTCATTGCAACTATTCAAACAAACATTTATTAAAATTTAATAACTTTTTCTTTCAGTGTGCACAGAAAAAAAAATTAATATTAAATCAACAATTTACTGTTTTATAAGAATATAAAATCTTTTTGAAAGAATTTATAATCTTAGACATAATTTGCTAACATAAAGAAAATTTTTTTCTTTATGTATTAAATTCTTTCTAAAAGATTTTATATACGAAAAATGAATTGTTGATTTGACACTGATCTTTTCTGTGTATAGTAAAATTGTTCTTTCCGTGTATAATTAGATACTTATTTATAAACACGTTCTTGACCTGCAAAAGTAGATTATGCTTATTCATAATCCGTCTTAATGACTCTTACGAAAAAAATAATTTATATTTTAGATTGCGAAAGAGGACACTTTGCAAGAGTTACATAAGCGCGATGGGGTACGTCTACCGTAATCTACGCTCTTAGGCTTATCGCGACACTTCCAGGTGTGTTGTAATACACGCCCGTGTCGTAAATTAATGATAATGAAGACCGAAATGTGGATGCGCGCGCGGGCTTCTCCATGCAGCGATGCGAGCGCGTAGCATACGCCATAATAAAATAATTCAGTATTACGAGGCGGGATTTAATGTAAGACTCGCGCGTTTGCCTGTCATTCCCGCCGTATTTCACGCAAAACTATTTGCACATAGCGTAATGGCCGGTTTATCACACTTTAAACGGCCGATATGTTACGATTATTTATGCTCCTGCGGACTCTTCTCTCCTCACGGCCAACTAGCATTTGTAACATTAACGAATATACGTTTGTACATTCCCTCCCGCGAGGAAACTTTGTGCGGCTCGTAACGGAAAGTCTAATAATAATATCTAACATTTGCACGGTTCTAGTCGCCCGCTGTCTGGTTATATGTAGGTAACAACATCGTAAATATCTAGTGAACATTGTACTAGATAGTTACATAATCGCACAGTATTTATATTACACCTTCCACCTTTTACTACAACCTCCTACCGAGAGACGGAGGCGTTCTTTTCTCACATTTGCAGCGCTTACACTGAGAGAAATTGTTTGGCAGTATAGTGATCAAATGAATTTTATAGTTACTGATACCAAAAACTTTGTTACATTTAACAAAAAAAGCAAAAACTTTTTGTAATTTGTTGTATGAAAATAATTATTTGGTTTTAAGGCTACAAATTGTTTGGTCAAAACTATATATTTAGTAACTATCACTATAAAATTCATTTGATCACTATTCAACCAAATTTTGGTTGATTTTACAAAACATTTCTCTCAGTGTAGTTCACAAAATAATGCATTTCATATATATTTTGCGCATAAATGTTCTAAAAATAGAAATACGGGGCGTCTCTGAGGTACACGTGCAGATGAGACGTTCCGATTTATGGACGGCATACATAGAGCCGTCAAATAAAGTAGGATTTCAACATCACGCTCATTATTCTTCCAAATCTTTCTACATGGGATAAAATTATTATCTCTTGCCTCTCTCTCTCTCTCTCTCTCTCTCTCTCTCTCTCTCTCTCTCTCTCTCGCTGGGTTTTTTACTCGACGCGAAGAGACGAGTTCGGTCTATAACGCGAAGGCCTCGGGGGAAGCTGGGAATCTCGGGATGCAACAGAGGATCCTTTGTTCGTTTCTTGCGCGGTGCACTCGCGGTCTTTGCGTCGTGCTCTGCGTTCGATAGTCGACCTCGCGGCAACAACAATACGCTCGTAATCACACTGCCCGTTCGATGATGCATTATTTCATTGGCTGCCTAATTGCCCGCACGAAGTGCGCACTGTAATAGGCAGCCCGGGCAATGATCTATCGTTTGCCGTTAATTACGGTAATCCTTTACGAGTACGTTGACCTCCCTTGACGTTGCAGGATGTGCCGCCCTAAGGATATTCTCTCTTAAAAGGAAGAATTTAATTTGATCTTGATAACGCCTAGATAAATTAGACTTACACGTGGCACGTTTTATTAGCTCTTATTGTACATATGTGCGCGTATGTGCTACGTTATTATTTTAATTGAATGCTCTGTTGGTTAATTGGGTTTTTTTTCCGCAGAGAAATTTAAAGATATCTTTTGCACATTAAGAATTGACTTTTAGATTATATACTTCTATACATTTCACATCCAGAGAAAAGTTATGTTTAAATTGATGAAATTGTTTCTTTAATTTGCTTTATTTAAGTTGAAGTGAAAATATCTTTGAGGGAAAAAAAGTTCATTTGATTTTAAGAAATGATAATGTTAGTTCATTTAAAGTAAATTATTTGTTCAAATTATTTATTTAAACAAATCATTTTTTAATCCATAGAAGGTACTGATAGAAATGTAAAAAATAATTTAGGTATTTTAGTTTTAAAAATATATTTCTATCATTTAAAAAAAAATTGCATTGCACAGCCAAACTATTTTATTCTAATAAAAGGAGGAATCAAAAAAATTTCTTCAAATCAAAAAAACTTCTTTAACCGTATAACACAAATTTCTTTAATTCAAGCAAATATTTTTTGGTTCAAAGAAATTTTTCTCTGGGTGTATATATTCTTTGACATCCTTTTTTTTTTTACTGTAAAACCCTAAACTTTTAGATGTATTTTTCTTAATATGAAACTATTTTATATATATTTTTTCTGCGAAAAATTTTTTTAAAGTAATTAATTTAATCAGATCATAATTTTCACTTTATTATAATATATACTTTGTTTGATTAAATTGATCGTTCAAGACTGATCGTTTATCTATCAACATTGACGTAGCAATTCTGACATAAAGGCGTACAAATATTTAATAAACACGCACTGCAGCAGGTGAAATATTCACGGTAACGGGATGTTCTCTTTGCTGAGTAATCGAGCTGTCAAAAAATACAGGGTAATGCCAGCTGACATTTCGCGCTTTGCATAAGCTGAAAGTTTCAAGGGTTGCCTCGGGTGATATTCATCCTACCTTTACGACAGAATCGTTGGAAATCCAGTGCCATATCCAAACCTCGCTTCGTGAAATTGGTGGGCTGGTGGGCGATACCGATGCATTTTGCAGAGCAATTACTTCCGCCAATGCATTTGCAAACGCCACGATATCTCCAACTTGCATTATCAGAGTGTTTACGGAAAAAACAGTGAAAACTTGAAATTTTCAGGAAATTTTTTATCCTTGAAAATCATGGATTTTATTGATACTTGAAAATTTTGGGAAACTTAAATTTAAATTTTATCTCTCTTTTTCTGATAAAAAATTATTTCTTCCATTATTTTTTTATAATAATAAAATTTTCGATTATTTTTAATAATGTAAAATCGAGATAATAAATATGGCATACATATTCACGTACATTCTTTCGTGATTCACGAGTGTTTATTTAAAAAATTAGTCGAAGTATAATAGAGCTAGATCTACATTGCGGATCTAAACAATCTTAAAAATATATTTTTAATATAAAGTTGAACATTTTTCTATTTAACATTTTTACTTTTTCTAAGACTAAAATAATCTATCATTATTTTAGAATGTTTCGATTATTATAAAAATGAGTTGTACAACTGAGAATTGTATTTTGCTATTCTAATTTTATCATTTAATATAATTATACTAAACATTTATTCGTTCAATCCACCGCATCTACCGAGTTTGCAGTAATTAACGAGAGAAATTTCAACCACAATGCTGACAACTTCTATTATACACGAACAATCATATACTTTTCCCCTATTAAATTTAATCCAGTGTGAATCTTTAATTATAGTTATAATCAATTCATTCATCTCTTATTAACTCGATTCTAATTACGAATATTCACGCTTGATTTCACATCCTTACAATCGCATCGGGCGAGGGGCCTTGGACGAAGCGCATACTATCGAAGTGCACTTCTATAAAAAAGCATGACGACACTGGGCACCATATATTACTGCGCGACGAGTTCATATACACATGCGTGCATACATTTACCTTGTGACAATCCGAGTCCGTGAATGGAATCACAGAGATTGCGTTCATGCGAGTTTCTCGGGCAAGAGAATCGCACATCACCCATGCATATTAATTAAAGGCTCCATCAATTAATGGTCGCCCAATCAGGTCACTGCATTGTCCGCGAAATCGAGAGACGCGAGTCTCACTTACGTGCGCGAAATACATGCGAAAAGAGAAGAGCAAAATGCATCCGGCTACGTAAAGTTTCAGTGAACAATATATAATAATTCTGCCAGCAATAAATCGCCGTTATATATCCGTCATTTAATGCGATGTATAAATAATATATTGCAGCATAGAATTTCTTTTCGCTCGAATTTCAATTATGTGAAATGTATTTCGTACGCTGAAAAAAGCAACTATTTCTGAAATCGTATAACAAAAATGAAATTTAATTATGAAAGAATTTAATTATCTGCAGCTTCACGAGTATTAATTATTTTATCATTGAGGACTATTCATATATTGCGGCCGATAACGTGTACAATAATATGGCAAAAATAATAATTTCATATTTTTTTCTTATTTTATAAATACGACTTCAATTTTATTTTAAATTAAAATCGCCAATGATAATATTTTCCCTCGAGATACATTATCCATGGCGTGCAATTGATATCAGCTTGCACTGGCTAAACCGCAAGCTGCATTCAAAATCAATACAATTTTTCTGCGAACCCGTAACACAAACGGTTAGCTTGATCTCAGCATTTCTAATGTCTTTCTCATTATGCATTGTCAAATGCGTCTTCTCTTAGTGCGATGTCCCGTTTCTCTTTTGAAACAACTCCGCTATGCTCGTAAAAGTATCGTCGAGTGAAGAATAATTGGCGGGCGGGCAATTTCTTCTCTGCGTTTGGCTTTACGGTACAATTAGAACCATCTCTAAGAGGCTCTTGTCCTGACGACGGAGGCGCGGACTAATGTGACGCAAACTACTGAAAATGTGGGTGCGGTGGTAGCTGCAAGCATAGCGGCAAGAATTGCGCTTGCGAGATTGCATTGGTGTTGCAATACAATTTTTACCCGAAACACTCGGTAATTCTTCTAGAAACGGAAGATTTTTCTAAAAACAACTACTACGTAAATTAATTAATTACGCTAATGCGCCTGATAAACTGATAACGAAGTCCTAGTTTAGTGTGACACTATTTAATTAAATTAATGCACTTGGCATTGATGTTACAACGATAAAAAGTACGTTGCTTTTAAAAGTTGTTTATTGATAATAAGATTATAATTCGAATTAAAGTTAGTGCTATTTCCTTCTCATGGGAAGGAACTTCTCATTCTTCTAATTCACTTTATAGCCTTAGGACGCTTATGTAATATAATTGCATTATCGCATTAATGCAGTCTTGCATGTAATATTGCATTATACTGCATATAGCATAAAAAGATTTCGCAACTCGATATTGCTATTAATTTAACACGATTAATTATGACAATCATAAAATTTCGTTAGCATCTCAGAATTGAATTACATTTTTTTTTTAGATTCACAGTGATGTTAATACAGTGTTCGAATAGCTCGGACACATTTAGAAACCGACGTTCATTCACTCAAAGAGTTAAATAAACATCGTGGCGAGGATAAGCTCGCGCTCTCATGAATCCCTCGGCCTCCCCGATCCTACGGTGATTTGAACGACTGACGTTTACACGACGTAACATTACATAATTTACACTACCCCGGAGACCACTTCCGTCATTCCCACGCGTCGTCGTTCGCGATACAGTGAAATCGATGTGACTGAACCGTACGGCCGTATGGCCACTTTTAAATGCATTCGCGTACTTAAAAGCAGGCAGACGAGCGAGTGGCGCGAGTACGAACAATCTGTAAAGAAAAAAGATGATGATAACAGCTCACAAGAGACCACTTAACGTTCTCGTGTCGTACGAGCCTTTGATTTCGTGCGAATGGTGCGTATTATATTTTATCGCCCGTGTCGTGTCGCGCACAATGCGCCGTCGAACGCACTCTCGGTTTTGCTTTTCGTCAGGTACTGAAAGTAATTGTGGCAGCACTGAGAGATTCTTCCCAATTTTTAATTACGATTTTTTTTTACGTTGGATATTAATGTAGATATTAATGTAGATATTAATGTGACTTAATTTATCACGTCTACACAGAAAAAAATTTGGTATCAAATCAACAATTCATTGTTTCATATATAAGCAAGAATATAAAATCTTCTTGGAAGAATTTATAATCTTAAACAGACATACCTAATTTGCTTACATGAAGAGAAAAATTTTCTCCATGTAAGCAAATTATGTCTGTTTAAGATTATAAATTCTTCCAAGAAGATTTTATATTCTTGCTTATATATGAAACAATAAATTGTTGTTTTGATATTAATTTTTTTCTGTGTAATATGATTTTCCGCATTTTTAAAAATTAATCTTTGCTATTTTGTAATTTGTTGCAAATTTGTGGCACAAAATTAAATTTGCAATTTTGATCCGTGATACACATCGGCCAATTTAATATTAACGTAATGAATTATATTTAATAAAATAATTATTGTATTCTTTCAATCTCCAATAATCATTTATTTTAATTTATAATAATTATTAGGGTAAAGGCGCCTATTATGGGATAGATTCCTAAGATGAGGTACCGAGGTTTCTGCTACATTAATAAACGCATGTGTGGTTGGTACCATCATAAACTTATTACTCTTGGAGTGAAATCTATTTAGTAGAAAATTCATTATTAGATCATGCGTGCAGTCGTTGAAAAAAAAGTTTTTTGAAATTGGATGTTGTCAAGATTTATTGAGATGAGTCTTTAAACCTTGTTTATTATAAAATAAACAAATATTTGATGATAAATTCTGCATATAGTGACGGAGTAAAGTTGTATTAATAGAAAAATACGGGATGTGATGATTTGCTTAATTATAAATATTAGATTTGGTGATTGTGAAACCGCAAAGCGTGGAACTCATAATATTAGACACTCAAAAATCTCCATTTATTATTGCATATTCTGACTTCGAGAACTTTCCAAAATGCTATAATAAAGTTTGTCATTGAGGACTTTCGAATTATGAGGCTTGAAAGTTATGGCCTTCAACATTAGTACTGAAACTTTAAAATATCTCGAAAAGAATAGATTTCGTACGTACAAAAGTTTTTGAGTATCGAAAGAGCTATTTGATTGGTCAACTAGATTTTGAGTCTGGAGTCTAATTTGAACCTAGTAAGGTCTAAATCGATAAGATCCATTTCATAATAAAAAAACCTTTGTATCTCATATTAGGAACCCTTTTTTTGAACAAGCAAAATCGGCAACTTTGATAAAAAATTTCATATACAACAAAGTATAACTATTATCGATTGCTAACTTTTGGCGATGAAACTTAAATATATTTACTATAATTTGGATATAAAAATAGGAGTTAATGATATAAATTAAATAAATTATAAGCCTTTAAAAAAAGGTATCTCATAATAGGCAACTTTACCCTACATGTTTATGAATTTATTATAATAGATAGGATTAGATAGCTAAATTTTATATCACTAACAACGTAGGACCTAGGTTATAATAAAAGAAGCTGCGACCCTTCAGTTTTGACGTCATAATAATCTCAGACCAAAAATACTTGAAGGTTACTCTTATATTCACATGCTGCTGTCACAATTTATTAATATCATTGAAATCGATGTAAAAAGATATCAATTAGCAGTTGCCAAGGAGAATCTCGATTTATGAAAAGACTTTCATGGAGAATGCAAACGTAAATGATTTTCAACATCTATTATGTATTCACGATTCAACGTGGATTATTATCAGACGCATTTGCATTCTTTATGATCTGAAACGTCGATCAATCGCTCGTGATTAATAGTGAAAAAAAGAATGTGGAAGCGCTTGCACTGGTTCGATAATTCTCGCGATTAATCAAGGTTTACCTTATTCGAGTAATCCACCTTTGCTCGTTAATATCGGCGCGCGCGCCGATAAATTCAAAGCGCGCCTTCGACGATAAACTTAGCTCGGCTCTAGTCGCACGTATGCAAATCCGGCTTTCTCCGAAAGCTCCGTTAAGCTCCTGCGCGACACTGAAATCATGGTTTAAGGTTGAAAAAGTGCGACACGATCGCAGCCGGATGATTGTAGCTCACCAAAGAGATTGAAAAACGAGAGGGAAAGAGAACAGAGACTCGGTCGTGCGACTAAATGCGAATTTGCACGGTTTATTCGCAATGATTATCGCGAATGAGTCATGCAAAGTGGTAGAAAAGTGAACGTATAAACAATGTTTTTACAAAAAGGATGCATGCCTAGTGATTTTCTAGTTCCGTTCGCGTTGGATGGTCATCTGGAATGAGTCATCCAGAACGAAACGGCGCAAGTGTTCCGTTCTGAGTGGCCGACGAAGGAAGTTTTCCTTCCACGCTTGAATGGGTCTTTATTGATTTTTACGTAGACTTTACGTAGAAATAATTTTTATATATTTGACGATTATATTATACGGTTTATTCCGGAATGAAAAATAAAATAAAAGCTCGCGCACGCTCGGTGCATTCACGTTGGATGATTCATCGGCGGCGCACTGTGCAGATTGGCCTTAAGCTTGGAGGCGTCGATCGAACACGGCAATCTCGCCAATTGCACATTCAGAAATGAAGGCGATTCCGCACGTGGGTTAATAAATATCATCCGCGAGCGCTCTCTTATTGCGCAATCTAAATAATTATTATCATTGCGGTACGATCGTCATGACAGTTATTTTCTTGTAATCGTCAGACTTATCAACTGATATTCATCTGGTAATCATTGTTACATTTAATACTTGTAATTGGAAAATACAGGAAACGGACAATTATCAAAATTAAAAAAATTACGTTTCCAAAATCTTTATATGAAATCTACATTGAGAAAAAATATCTTACAACAAAAAAATTATTTACTTGGTTGGTTTCGATAGCGTATTTACTCGCAGTCGAGTTAAACATTTTTTAATTGAAATATTTATGTAAATAAAATAAAGAAATAATTTTTATTCAAGCAATTTTTTCTTGCAGTTCTAAACAATATTTACTGTTAGACTATTTTTATATTCAAGATATTCAAATTTTAATTTAAGAAAACAATTTAATTAAGTTTAATAATATTATTAGTTCACTTGTACAATTATTATTTAAATGTAACAAATATAAAAATACAAAATTATATACTTGAGGTAATATGTCTATTTACTTAAAAGTAAATGTTTTTACTTAAATGAACAAACAAATGTTTGTTATGGTTTTAAGAAAATAATTATTTCATGAAATAAATATTTCATTAAAAAAAAATATTCTCTGTAAAATATATAAGATTTAAAATAATAAAACTATGCAAAATTTATTTTATTTACAAAAATTAAATAATTTTACATATAAAAAGCGACTTTTGCGCGTTTTGCGACATTTAGCATTTTGTGTTGTTAGAGAAAATAACGGGTATTTAATAAAAAAATATTGGGAAATTGAATAAACTTTTAGAGCGTGAAAGTATATCGAGTGTTTCTATTGTATCTACCAACGTAGGCAAAACAAAAGAGTCTTGTGTTAATTTGACGAAAAAGTCTGTTTTACAAGCGCCTAAAAATTTAACAAAAATTCTGCGGTGACGAATTTTCGCGACTGGAAATCGATGCAATTTACCGATGGTACATGGATCGAGGAGCATCCGTCATCAGACCACAATGTGAACAATGAAACGCGATACCAGTATTTGAACGCACTCTATCCCACTCGAAGGGACAGAAAGTTCGACTGACTTTCCAATCACGTTTCTGGGTTTTATTGGATTTTCCGATGATACGCCAATCACTGTTATAAAATAGGAAATGAGAGAAGTGTCTCGACGTTGCGTAACGTTTCGTGGGTAACGAATCGAGAAGCGTCTCAATGTTTCGTCATTACGTAAGAAAAAATGATTGCGAGAAGATAATTCAGTATGTGTAGCACGTAACGTTCAACTTAACTAAATATAGCATTTCTTTTATAAATATCTTGTCTCTTTAAATTCTCGTGATGTAACTAAGAATGAAAGTGAAACTAAAAGTGAAAAAGTAATAAAGGATTTCTGGTAGTTTTGTAAAGCAATTTTTTGCAACCAACATTTGTTGTGATAAGATTGAGAATATATTTAACGAGCAAAATATTTCTTTATAAAATTTTAGGCAATTTAAGAGTTACTTCACGAATTAGTAAACTTTTTGTTCGTGCCGCGAGTTAATTTTTCTTTTCCGAAATTGGACGAACAGTTTTTCCACCAATGGCAACTCGGTAAATAATGGGCCGCGTGTATTGTGTCTGACTTGAAACAACTGCACAGTCGTGCGCGGTAACGAGATCGACGAGCAAATTGGCGAAGCGCAGCGATCGGTATCGGCAATCTCGCCGATTGCACTCTCTGCGCGGAATTGAAATGCAGTGTCGCTCTTGCAGCGTGCCGTACATCCGTTGGAAATCAGCAATGGATGATGGCATCGTCGCGCATACGCGAATTTTTCAAAATCTACTCGCGGCTATTGCTTCCGTTTAACTATCTGTGAATTTTTCAATCCACGCGCGAGACTTGTCGCTTTGCAAGCCGATCATTCAATTTTTCGGCGTTTACTCGCCACGTATGTCGCTCAATTTTATTGACCAGCTTCTTCAAAGTTTACTTTGTGGCACGTTGCTTTTGGCTTTCGGCTATTAACCCGTTGAGGTCACACTTCCAAATAATAATATAACGGTCACATGGGGTCCACTGGACCCCCTGCACAAAATTAGTTGCCATTTGCCAGCTTTTTGATATTTCGTCGCAAAAATTTTACTGGACATACCTTGAGGTCTGTTCTTTATCATCCAATAATTTTTTTTTTTAATTAGAATTTAAAATAATGAAAAAATTCAAATAAAAAAACTGCAAAATTTGACTTTTTTTACAAAAATATTCATGAAATTTTTAATTTTTGAGATAATTCAATAAAAATTTAGGGGTGTATTCTCAAGATAGTATACTTTCAGATAAAAATTAGTTTCATAGAAGGTTTTGAAAAAAGTACATTTATTTTGAAGTTTGAAGTGCTCAATTTTAACAAAAAATCAAAGAGATGAGTTATAAGACGCAAAACAGGGTAAGTACATTTTTTTTCTTGAAAAAATATTGAATTTTATTTATAAAAGTTAGCGGTGGGGTCTTTTGGACCCCTGGTGACCGTAGCGGGTTAATTGAATGCTATACCTCTCCATAGTTCAACGAATTGTGTAACGGTGCTCTACGTGAAAGCTACGATTTCCTGAAAGGAAAAGGCTGGCGGGAATAGAAGAATGGATTTCAGACAAGTATTGCACCTGTTCACCGTTATTGTTTCGTGACGCGATAGTCTCATTTATTTCGCGCGAATCGGTTTTCGCGATGACAGCGTCTTGCGATGAAAAATGAGCATCCGCGCGAGACGGGAATCGATCGAAGCCAACCAGCCAGCCAGCCAGCCAGCCAGCCAGTCGCCGTCGGAGGAATCGAAAGCGATGGATCAATGACAGTCGCGTACACGGTGGTCGATTCTCTTCCTGCCAGCTGGAACGGCTCGTCAATTTATGAACGGTTGATTAAGATTTCGATAAAGTTCGCGATGCTGCTGATAGAAAGGGGCGACCTCTTGTACCCACCCGCCAGAATGTCGCACCGGCGCGCATTTATAATCGGATGTTCTTTCGAAACCGTGGCCATTAATCCTACGCCTATCGGATATCAGAATTTCTGAAACAATATTCGCGATCCGGATAAATGGCCCCGGCGGTGGTGCGCCTCCGCGCGCGGCGCGATATTAAGGTTACATAAATCACTATTGCCCAAGCGCGATACGATGTACTACGCGAATCGTGTGCGCGGGCATAATTTTGCCGATGATCGATCGCTTTCCCGTTTCACTTTTTGAGACTGCGTTCCCAAGGAAGCGGAAAGTCGATGATTTATGTTGCCGTTTAGCATTTAACGTTAACATCTTTCGGCAAATTGGCCACAAGAGGGTAGATAGTTGTAGAGCAGTTGGAGAATTACGAAATGCCTGTGCCTTAAGATCTTGAACAATGATAAAGAACGTAAGAGAATGTACGAAAATATAAATATCCAAGATATTTGTTTCATGGAAATATTTAAGGATGCATAGAATATTTTTTAAAACATTAAGAGAATTATGAAAAAATTACAGATTGTTTTATATTGCATTTTAAAGTAGTAGAAAAAATTTAGCGGCGATTTTCTATCTACACTGAAAAAAAGTCTGGTTATAACTACCAAATGTATAGTGAAATAGTATCAATTGAATATTTTGTCAATATAACCAAAAATAATTTTATTTTATTAAATATTATCAAATCTGGTATAAGTTACTAAATATTTAGAAAAGTAAAATTATTTTTGGTTACATTGACCAAATATTTAATTGATACTATTTCACTATATATTTGGTAGTTATAACCAGTCTTTTTTTCAGTGTAGATAAAAAATTATTTCAAGAAGTAGATATGAGTTTTAATGAAAATATAATTAATAATGAAATAATGAAAAAAATCTGACTTTTTTAAATATTCAAGAGGATTTATGTGAGGTTTCATTGCGATGCAGAGATCAGTTCTGTAAAATAGACAAAATTTATTTATTTATTTATTTACAAAATAACTAAACAAACATTCACAATAAATCATACACTTGAATACTTAGTACTTGCATAAAAAATTAATATTTTTAATGTTTTAAAAAATAATTTAATTTTTAATAACTAATAGAGTAAATAAGCTATATAAATATGTTATTAAATAGAAATAATCTTATTCACACATCTTTTACATGTATGTAGTTTATTTAAAGTGTTAATATTAAAACACATTTCCAAATTTTATTTACTTTACAGGGACTGTATGTCCTATACATCCTTAATATTCAAAAAAAGGCTATCATACTTTAGTTTAATTTTGAATTTAAATTCTCCTTGCCTACTTGTTATTGGCTTTGACCGAAACATCTTGCATAATCACTCTCCACTGAAAAAAAGATTACGTTCTCCAAGAAAATAAAAAAAGATTTTTATTTAAGCTCTTGCGGTAGCACGAACGTTTCTAATCGCGAATGTCGATACTCGGGCTTTGTCAGCATCTGCACAATGACATCTCGCGGTTTCCTGGTTGGTCGTGGCGACAGATGTTGAACGCGAGTTACCAGGACGAAGATGAGGTGGGCGAGATGAAACGCGGAGACGAGGCGAGGGATGCTGCGAAGAGGAAGAGAGAAACTGAACCGGGCGCTGTTCGAGCGTAGACTGGTTGGCGTCCTCGTCTCCTTCGCGAGCCGCATTTCAATCGGACCTCGTATTAAGCAGCCCAGGTGTGCACTCTTTGACCTTCGCCGGTACAACGGCAGATCCGGGGAATGCACACGCAACGCTGCAGTCAGGGAATGGCGAGTGAAAATAGGGACTTCCTTTCAAAGTAATTGTATTAATACTTTATAAATACATTAATACATCAGAGATAATTATATACATTAACAGTATGTGGCGAATGAGATAATCTAAACGTCATAAATTCGGCGGTAAATGACTTAATTTATAATACTTAACACACTGAAAAAAAATTTTTTATATTCAATTAGATTTATTTTAACTTCATTTCCTTGATTTAAAAATATATTTCCCAAGTTTAAAAATGAATTATTTTATACTACAATAGTATAGTTAATATTTATTTAAATCAAAGAAATGATGTTAAAATAAATATATTTACTTGAACATAGAAAACTTTTTTCAGTGTAGGATAATTTCTACCATTTTAAAAACCTTTTTGATTTCAAAGTGATTCTGATTTTTGGGTTTGGTACATTTCATGAATTCTTTCCGAAAAGAATCTAGTTATAGTATTTAAATTGGAATGTACCCTTACTGCAATGTACCCCCAATTATTTTAACAAACCGAGAGAAGGGAAGGTGTAGCAGTAGAGAGAAAGATTTATGATCGTTACGCCACTGTGCATGCAGGACGCGAAAGGAGTGCAAAAGGAAGTCGGGTAAATGTGAATCGATGGCAAGTCCTATTGAAAGCAGAAACTCCGTCGAGTAAGAGCGGACAGGACGCGTTCTTTACGTCATACCGGAGTCAACGCACTGCTTTTTCCGCGCCCCGGCGAGAAGCACCTGCGTGCACACGCCTGCACGGCTTCTGAATTTTTAACACGCATGCACACCGTGGCCACGCGATGATGGAAGAAAGGTATCGCGGATCGTCACAGTCGTGTGCGCGTAATTAGTTTAATTGTACACGTGCGATAATCATTACAGCCGTAACAATAGAGTGGTAACACAGTGTTATTCGATACAATCAAGACCAAAACTTTCTCGATATAAAGTCGTAATTAATATGCGTACAATTAGTCTGTAGAAGTTACACGTGGGGTATTTTAAATTATTAATCAAATTGTTAATCAAATTCTCATCCAAGCGTTACGAGTTTATCGATATTTCCTGCTTGATATTGATATTGGATACACATAATATTAAATATTAACAGTGACGAGGTAAATATTATAATAACAGTAAAATAACTCCGCCAAGAAATTATGATTAAATGGAATATCGAAACATCCTCAACGGAACTTGAATATTATTCGGCGACTGGAAAACAATATTCTATATTGCATCGCATTAAAACCTTCGTTATAATGAAAATCTCGTGTCTCATTATAGCAACTGCAGAGCAGAAGTAGCAGTGCAATGTTGAAATTTATTGATCGTCGTAGTTAACGTGGGAACAGAATGCCAAGTGCGATTTAATACGAGGCAACCGTTTATTAATACACCGCTGAAGTTGCGCACTGCGTCGATAATTGCTCTCAGAAGTTCGTGCGATATGCGACCCGTCTCCTTTCTCCGTCGCTTAGGCCAGGATACAGCAAGATTAATTAGGTCAGGCAATAGGCTATGCCTGAGATAATTAACGGATATTACGTAAAATTCATAAGAAAATGTCATTGCTAGGATGATTCATAGCTCGCAAGCACGTAGCTAAATATATCTTCGACGGGGTGAATAGTCGCGATAGAAATATGGAAACGAGCGAAATAATTGATCGCCTGCACCATTTTCTCGAGGTTTAATTAATGCGCGTAAATTTCCCGGCAGTTGTCAAACGTGATTGTTTCTTTGATTGTGCATTCGAAGTGTGTCGCTTGCCTGAAGTGATTTAGAAATTACAGAGAAAGTTATTATACCCACTCTCTGCCTGAAAACTACTTTCAAAAATTACAAAATAATCCTATGATGAGAATTTTAAATCCCCTGAGTCGAATTTTATTTCGGTATTTCTTCTGACAGTGGTAACATTCAATAAGCTGAAAACTTCAATATCTCGAATTGAAAGAAGTAATGTAATGGGCAAATAAAAACATCATTTTCTTATTTACGTCGTGTGCAATTTTATTTTTATTTTTATGTAGGTCGAAATTTATTATTTTGACACAAAATATGTAGTTAAAAGAGCAACCTCATTTAATCAACCTATTTCTATGGTTAAATTGCTTAGTTTCGAAGTAAGTAGTGTCCACATTAACGTATGCACCTACTCTCTAAATTTAAATCAGTGAAATCTTACTGTTTTACAATGCTATACTTATAACTTATTAATCAGTATCGATTAATCAGTAATTATTCATTGTCTTTCAATGATTCCGCTTAGGAGGGGGGTACTCTCACTAATCGGAATCAGTGCATGATCACTAATCTCACTGATTGGAATTAGTGCATTATCACTGAAAGGCAGTGCATATATATCTGATATCACTGATTGATATAGTTATAAATGTACCACTGAAATCAGACTGTTCACTGTCTTTTAGCGAATAATACGCTGATTCTGATTTAGACAGTAGTAAATAATAAATTAAATTTGAGTCAAATTTAATATTTTTATAGTTTACTTGTTTAGCATCATTATTTTAGTTTAAATTAACATATTAGGTAGGAGCAATGGCGATCTCTCAGAATGATTAAAAATAACTCAAATTAAATAGAATTCGACATTACGAATTTAACAGTGCACAATTTCTTATTCGTATTTTACATTTAGATGATTATATCTAAATTTCAATCAGAGATCGCTTATTTTAAATTATCTAGAATTATAAAAGAATTATAAAATGTATATGAAAGCAAGAGCATGTTTCGGTTAAAATTTAGTAAAAACTCGTTACAAAAGTAGTTAAAGATGATTTTAAAATTCGCGCAACACTCGAGCAGGGAATGCGTTGTTTCGTGAAAAGTAATTTAGTCCGACAATCGCGAGGAGAATCGCATCTCAATTACTGGATATTCGCAACAGGTGGACGAATTCTGGTACAAGTTCCGCTTCTCACCGCGTGAGAAAGATAGCGGACACGCGTGCAATTTTACAATACGAATTTCCGAGTTGCTGGTAACGATATGTGTTTCATCGTCGCCGCTTGGCGTGTAGATAAGCATCGTATCACCATCACGCGTATGCACCCTTCGCGGGCGCATACGTTAATATGCAAGTATCTTCGTGCGCTTATTCGGAGTTTATTCGGGACAGGAGCAGGTGCGCATATTCGCATTTTGCAGTTACACTCGCCTCATGGCACGTGCTTGAAACTGCAGTTTTGAAGCGATATTATAGCAATGAAACTTGCATGAAGATGTGGAAAATACATGCTGACAATATCGTTTGCTATTGGTAGAAAAATATTCACGTCTCACCTCGATGTGACTTATAAAAAGCGAAAGTCTTTTTGGAATTTGCAATTCCATCGACATAAAAATACGTTTTCTCTCTTAATTCAATGTTCCGTGTACATTGAAACAATTTCAATGTTAATTTATCTTTTATGTACGTGGTATATATATTTTCTTTTATCGTTTGGTTTTATTTACAATTAAGCACGTGAAGATGAATAATTTGTCGGAAATCACGACTATCTTTTGGCAGTTAATTTGCCGTAATAAAGCGAGAATTGTTGCCATGAATTACGTGACGTTTCTGAAATGAGCAGACGCGTTTCTCTGCCTAAATCATTGCGGATCCAGTTAACACTAATTGAACTACATTACCGCTCGGCTCTTCGTGTGTGGGCTGTGCAGGCCTTCGACGGGTCCACTCTCTTTCACCTTTGCTTCTTATGAAATTGCCTCGCGTCGATTCTGCACGCGTCCAAGGTCAATGCATTCTCCGCTCGACAAGGCTCTTCCTGTAGTTTCATGAACGTCGAGATAACCGCGCGTGAAATATTTCGTACTCCGTCAAATTGGTTCCGCGCCTAACTCGTTTGCATCCGCAATCACGAGAGCTCGTCTGACCCTGGAAATCATTTCGCAACATTCAGCTACTTTGTAGAATGATGTACCCGGAATGCTTTGTTACATTATACAAGATATAAGTGAAATTGTTAGATTTGTTTTACATTTTTCTATTAGAAAACTGAATGAATATTTATAACCTTTTTTATGTTTTTATTTTATTTTATTTTATTATTTTATATATATACACTGAGAGAAAAAATATCTTAAAACAAAAGAATTATTTACTCAGTTGGTCCTAATAGGATATTTACTTGCGCAATCAAGTTAAAAATTTCTTGGCTGAAATATTTATTAAAAATGTAAAAAATGAAGAAATAATAAAATGAAGAAATAATATTTAATCAATGTAATTTTTTTTTACAGTTCTAGAAAATATTTACTGTCATTTTTATACTTTTAAGATAATCAGATTTTTTTAATCTAAACAAACAATTGAATTAATTTTAATAATGTTATTAGCTTATTTGTAAAATCATCATTAAATGTAAAAGAAAATACAAAGTTATATGCTTAAGGTAATATGTCTATTTACTTAAAAGTAAATATTTTTATTTAAACAGAGTAGATTGCATAAAATATATTTTAAGAAAATGTATTTTTTTCATTCAAAAAAATTTTTCTCTCAATGTATATATGCATACTATATATATATTCTATGCTTATAAAAATAAGTTACATAATATTTGAAAAGTATTTGGAGTAGAAAATAGAAGTTTGTCTGTTCTCATATTTGGGATATAATCATGTAAGCGTTTTGCATACTAATAGATTTCTTCTAATTAAATTACATGTTAATTTATACATTTATTTCTTTTTTCAGGTAAGCTATTGTACTAGATGTTCTTATGAGATCCAGGCCTGTTTTGTGTCCATCATCAGAACTTACACACATACGTGAGTGACAAATAATTTTATACTCTTTGTGCGAGCGATATTGACGTTAATTTGTTTACTTTTACCCATGAACGCCATCATCGATTCTTTTAATAATTTATTAATAACAGGTATTATGGATCGCTCTTTTCATTGGTTTCACTCGACTTCAATCGCCTACTTATTAATGTTCCTCAACTTATGACGCACTTATCTCAAGCTGTCATCTGGCAGCACACAGTTACAAGACTGTGCGTTTCTTTTTCTGTCATTATACTTACGAATATTCATTTCACGTCACGCACAGAAAGTGAATGCGTGCCAGAAACACTTGGATCGGCGTTAATGGGTTAAAGTGGGTTAAAACGACAGTTCTTGAAAACCAGTAGCACGCGTGCGGCGTGCTGCATTACGAATGGATCGAGACTAATTGCTTCACGCGCCTTTCGGTTAATCGGCCGGCAGCGCCCGCTGCACTTGTGCGCATTCTGATTCGGAAAGCGGCGGTGAGTCTGACTCACCGGCGAACTGTGTCAGAAAACGGAGCGCGACTTCCGAGTAAACGCGACGAGTTAGCCCCCTCCCCCGTTGCGCTTCTCTCTTCTGCGTTCCGCGGTCTGCGTTTTCGTATTGGCAATTAGCGGCGAGCGTCGGAAGCGTAACGCGTAACGGGTGGCACGGAAGTATCGCTCTTGACCCTCGCCCGATGATGCGAAACATTTCTCGTTGCCTCCGTGCGAACCTACTGAAATAAATTAATAGTGTCCTAGTAATTCCTTTATGAGAATGAAAATAATTCGCGAAGAGATTTTTTGAGATTTTTTTAAAATTCATAAATATAAAATTATTTGTACACGACTTTTAATTAAGGGTAATTAAGTGTATTATTGCAACGCGAGTAAATTCTTATTTTTAGCTTTTTACTGCGACAGAAACAAAATATATAATTTGGTTTAGTGATAAAAATTTGGACGATAAACCAATCTGTATAGGGTGTTGCTTTTAGGCCGGATGGTTCGCTATACACGAGCGTGATTTTTTTGCGCCACCGGGTGGCACTTGTGACGAGGGGACTCGAGAAACGGTGAGAAAAAAGGGCGGCGAGAGAGAAAGAGGCTGAGCGAGAGAAGTCGCTCTCTCAAGTATTTATACATCTTCGCGTTCGCGGCTGCGAGAGACAGGCGCTTTTCCTAGTAGACCCGGAATAGATGCAGAAGAGAGAGAGAGAGAGAGAGAAGCCGAAGAAAGAGGAAGAGGCGACAGCTCGTCTTCGGGGGCCCTTCGACCTCTTACGATCGCATTGTTAATTACAATTTGTTTTCCTTCGCGCCAAACGTGCGAGCACCTGTGTCTATATCGGCGCGCGTTCCCGGAAAAAAACACACACAAAGTCAAAACGGAAATTGCCGACAGGCCTTTTAACAACGATCGTCGTTTATTCTCCCTGTACGTGTGCGTATGCGTTGGTGGGGGTTATGGGCTTGCTTGCGGGAGCTTTGTACAAACCCAGAGATGCTAAATTCTGATCCCCCTTTGGTAAACTCGAAGCCGAACTTCTAGATCGAACTCTGTGTAGTTCTATTACCTATGTTGAAATTGCGGTCTTTAATTAAATGGCTTTTATGTAAAAGACACCAGGCGCTTTAATTGAGGAATGGAGGAGGTGGATACTAAAATTCCCTCTGGGCATACAAGAACGCTACTGTATTTTGCGATAAGAATAATTCATAGGATGATAATGTGTAAGCCTTATTGTTAGTCGACTTGACAAAGCGAGGTCTTTGAATTTAAAATTGAGCTATCGATAGATCGTTAACAAACGTTTGAACGCGAAGAATGGCGAGAACAATAGTGATGATTCTGACGGAAATATAATTTTTTTTTTCTACACAGAAAAAAAATTAGTATCAAATCGACAATTCATTGTTTCATATATAAGCAAGAATATCAAATCTCCTTGGATGTATTTATAATTTCAAAGAGACATAATTTGCTAACATAAAGAAATTTTGTTTCTTCATGTAAGCAAATTATGTCTGATCAAGATTATCAAATTCTTCCAAGAAAATTTGATATTCTTGCTTATATATGAAACAATGAATTGTTGATTTGATAGTCATTTTTTTCTGTGTACGCGATCGGAGAAATGTCTCGAAAAGACGGGTAAATAGTGAACGCCCTCCGAAACAGAGTCGAGAGAGGCTGTATTCAGCTTCGTACGAATAATTATCTTATCTGCCCGCTCGCGTATTACATCATAGGTACTGCAATCTGGCGCCCGCATTATTTGCTCGCAAAGTTAGCGTACAGAAGATAATCCGATTACTTAATTGCACCAGTGAGCTCCTCTCTGTACAAATTTAATTGCGGGCTTAATAGCATTTTGCCGCTCTGTATCAAACGGTTTTACATATCAATAAATTTTCTCGACATATACGTAAAGCGTATAGAGTAAAAAGGATCTGTCTGGGCAGAAACTCAATTATTTATTATGTTTATGCCGTCGCTCGGTGCTGCTAATAATAATCTTCGTATTACGCGAAATGATATACTGATTTCGCATTTGCGTGTGCAATTTTAATGACTATATTCGTTTTCAGTCTCGCATTTTATGCAGAGATCCATTCTTGATAATTAACAACGAGATAAAGTAACCGATGAAGTACCTGAAACATTAATTTCTCTTTTAACTCGACCATGTTTTTTATTTAAGGCGAACGAATGTCCTAAAAAGCTTTCTTGCAAATCGTCTAGACATCTTTTCTCGTTGCTTAGACGTTTTATCTACTTGATAATGAGAAATCCCGATTGTGCTTTACGCAGAATTAAGCTCGTTGCGATTCCTATGTGTGAAATACGAGCGGAAAAGCATCCTATTTCTTGCTTGGTTCTAATCGCAATTAACTAATTACTGGAAGGTATCTCGACATTGCGGGAATCGTAAGGTCCGATTTTCTCTGATTACAAAGCGAAACCGAGAAAAACTATGCTTTGTTTTTCACCTTAGTCTAGTCTGCGAGACTATCCGCGGATCAATAAACTGTAGGAAAACGGAGTAGGAAAGCTCTGGAGCAAAACACAGAGCATACTCGAATTAAGATATCCTAAATCGAGAAATCACAGACAAATTAATTCCCATTCATTAACGAAATTAATATAAATAATATCAGCTTTATTAGAGTAAGCAGATTTAAAGTATTTTGTACAATTTAAATATTATACTTGCATAACTGTATATTACACTGAAAAAAAGACTGGTTATAATTACCAAATGTATAGTGAAATAGTATCGATTAAATATTTGGTCGAAGTAACCAAAAATAATTTTACTTTTCTAAATATTTACTAACTTATACCAGATTTGATAATACTTACTAAACATTTAGTAAAATAAAATTATTTTTGGTTATATTGACAAAATATTTAATTGATACTATTTGTAGGTTGGTAGTTATAACCAGACTTTTTTTTCAGTGTATAAGATATATAGTTAACATAACAATTGAAAAGTTGTCTTTTTATTATATAAATTATTTCATTATTTTATTTTATTATTTAAATTGAAACATGGCAACAATCAATTGTTATAAACTGGAAACAGAGAGAGTTTCGAAATCGAAAAACTAAAATATTTAATCCGACACATTCAACTAAATTTTGAGTTGGTTTAGTTAATTTTTTTTATTAAAATAATATTCATGTGGTTGACATGAATAAACTTTTTTTGCGCAACTAAATAACTGTTGAATCAATCCGGTTATTTGAATAAAATCGGACTAACATTTTAGTTTTTCTATAAAATTTTTTTCTCAGTTTAATAATTTAATTGATACGCCATTCTATGATAATATTAAACTTTGTTAACATCTTTCTCTGGTCAAAAGAAAAATTGATTTCTATACTGAAATAAGTTCGTTGGCAAGTGAAACTTAAAACATTCCATATTTCATTCTATGAACGAAATAAATCTACCCTTTCTTCTTTCTCTCTCTTTTACTTGCAAGGATAGAAGTGTCTCAGGAGAGGCCCGATAAGAGTTAAAAAAGACGATTCGAGTCGCGGGAACGTTGAATGATAGAGCGTGGCGGTGAGCCGAGTGGAACCGAGCGGAATGAACGGAATAGAGGGGCCTCGAGGAGAGCAGAGGATAGTTACCGAACGGATGAGTCACTCGCCGCCGCGATTGCTGCCGATACTCACCGGCGTGTAACCGGCTGGCACCAGGCCGCGATAGGTCGCCGCACCTTACCCTTCATTCTTCTTCGTTTCCGCAGACCCTCCGGCCCTAAACTTGACAAACCTAAGGAACTGCGAAGTTAGATTTACGCCGTAGACGCAAAAAGATGCAGTTAACATTTTCGTTTTTGAACGCCGTTATTTCGTTTTCCTGCTTGTTATTCGAAGCAATTTCGTTCATTAGATAATTATCGATCGCGCAACTTCTAAGTATACGTTTTCAAAGATACAGGATATTGTGCCTTTGATAAATTCCTTGACTACCTGCGAAATTTCTCATGTCCTGACGTAAGACTGAATTTTCGCTTTGCAAGTCACGAAGCTCGAGCGAGGTTCGGACAAAAGGCGCAACGCGGCATTGAAAGTGCAACGGAGGATAAAATTGGATCATTTGGATCTACGCTCGCGGAAGAATGATCCGAGTCATTGATTATGAATCCGATGGGAACTCGCTCCGAGAAAAGCCACCGCGGACAAATCCTTCGTTTACCTTTGCTTGTCAAAGCATAATCATTTTCCTAACTTTTTTCGAAAAATATTTTTCAGACAAATCGCGATTTGCATTCTTATCAAATTTTCTTAACCAAATTAGTATGCTACGAAAAAATATAGAAGAAAAATAATTTCACTGAATTACAAAAAACAAAACGGGAGCCTCTCAATTAATAGTACTTTAAATCTATTTTAAATATGAAACGACATTTATTATCAATTTCTGCATTGCATTTTTAATCAAATTAATAAAATCTACAAATACATTTTAACAGCCATACACTGAAAGAAATGATTTGTAAAATCAACCAAAGTTTGATTGATTAGTGATAAAATGAATTTTATAGTGATAGTTACTAAATATATAATTGTTTTGACCAAACAATTTGTAGCCTTAATCAAATAATTATTTTCATACAACAAATTACAAAAAGTTTTTGGGTTTTTTGTTAAATGTAACAAAGTGTTTGGTACCAGTAACTATAAAATTCACTTGATCACTATACTACTAAACGATTTCTTTCAGTGTACATCTAATTTTAACTAATTATTTTAGATAATTTTTTTGTCAAAAATTTGTACGTGATTACATTAAAAATACCGAGAAAAATGCAGTAGCTTACAAATTAATGAAATAAAGAATGCATCCGCAATTGTGAGATATATTTTCCAAAAAAAAAANAAAAAAAAAAAAAATGAAGTATTCTCATAATGAGTTATCTCATAATAATTGGAGAAATCGCCGAGTTGAATGGCGCAAAAGAAAGAGATAAAGATTTTCGTATTTTTCAAAGGCGCGCGTTTTCCTATTCATCGTTTTGCTTCGTCGGTTTTAATATATCGACCCATCGTTTCTTCCGGCCGCGTTGCGTCTTCTTCATCTTCTCCTTTGAACTCTTCGTCATCGTGCGTGTCAGTGTAAACGGCGAGTGTAAACGCCACCGAGCGTTATTACGAGGCCTACTTCCTCGACAATTTTGATTGCACGGGGCTAGTTGCAACACGACACTGCATCGCTCCGAGAAGCCTAACGACAAGGCTCGAGGATAGTTCACAGTCATGTTATTCAAGATTCGTAATATTCGTCACAGCTTTCCTAAAACGATAAAATAAAAACAACTATTTTTATTTTTTTATTTCAATCCATTTTTTCAAACAATGAATTAATTATTCTACAGTGAGAAAAAGTTGTGAAATTGACTAAATTTTTCAACTTGATTAAATTTCTTCAGTTCAAGTATTTTACTCAAATATGATACATAAAATACTTGAACTTTAATTTAAGCATTTATATTAATATTTAACTTAAATACATAAATTCCTGAATTGAAAAAAATTTAATCAAGTTGAAAATTTTAGTCAAGTTAACAACTATTTTTTCTCAGTGTACATCACCTTATTATATTCCAAAGAAATATTCATATGGCGTTTCATTAAGTGCTCTTTAGAATTACGCGTAACGTGATCGTGAAACGTGATTTTCGCCGTGAAAGATTTGGAGGCTCATAAATGCCGCGTTTCGTTATCAATAGAGCGTCGCTCGTGTCACTGAAGAGAGGGAATGTATGATTATTTTTAAACGGCGATGGCTGTAGGAGGTAGAATTCACTCTGGAGCGATGCTCTCGGGCGCAGCCCGAGTTCGCGGTTAGAGTCGACGAGGAGTCTCTTTCAGCTCGCCGACGTTATTTCCATCCCGACGTTTTCCGACACGCGAGTCTCTCTCTCGCTACAGAATTTCCTGACGAGAGACTCTCGCGGCTCGCCGGACCAGCGTTCCTGAGGAGATTGCTCCCGTCGTTCCCGATCGTATCCGTGCGATGAATAAATCATTCAGCTTACCTCGATTTTAATTAAAAAAAAAAAAAAAAGAATAAAGAAGAAGAAGAGACGTCTCTTCCGTTATTTTTATCTTCCGTTATCTTTTTGTTTATTACATTCTTCTAACGGTAGTTGAAGCACAAAGACTATAAAGGCGTATCTATTGCGCTAAAATATACAAACTTTTATAATAGGATAATAAATAAAGATAATGTCGCATTATGCGTAAAACGTGAAATATCGACGAAACGTAAAAAGTTTCTCGAGTTAGTCTATCGCGGATAAAGGCGGCGCAATTTATACCAGTGGAACGGAATGACATTAATCATTGGGAGCTGCATTAAAGTCTTCATTTAGTCTCACATCTCGGGCGGCGGCACTAAACGACGTTTTTTTTTTTTGTCGTCCGGTGCGTGGGCACGACTGGATTTCTTCATGTCGTGCGTGCAGCACTTTCGTGCGTGCGTGTGCGTGCGCGTGTCGCTCATTGCCTGCGTAATCACACGCAAATAAGCAGTAATTCTCCGATTCAATCTCGGAGCGACTCCGTGAACTGTGTGCAAAGGTATTAACTGCGTACGTATATATCTTCTACCGTCGTTGGATAATGACGGAGTAAAACTTTCTTTATAACAAACGCATGGAGAAGTATCTGTGAATTGTATACACAGTAAAATATTTTTGCATGTCCCAGAAAGTCCACTCTAAATTTTAAGTTAAAATAACTCTTATTCATCGTGTTACTTATTGACAAATTTAAAATGTTAAGTAATTGACACAATACATTTATTTTTACTCATAAGAAATGTTAATAGAACATTTTCGTTCGTAACATTTAACTCATAGGAAATGTTAATAGAACATTTTCGTTCGTAATCATGTTAAATTAACTTTGAGCCATGTTGATTATTTGAAATAATTGTGTTAAAAGTACTCAAAATAATATTCCATTTCTAAGAGACATACACAAAGTGTTAATTTATAAAGTTTTTAATTTATAAATTAATTATAAAGTTGACATAAATGTAACACATGAAAATGTTATAAAAATAATAACATATCAGTGGTATGTTAATTTTACATTGAAGTAATAATCAAAACGTGATAATACAAGAAAATTTTAACATATGGACCTATATGTACGCACAATTTTTTACTGTGTATACAAAGATTTTCGTACGATATTTCAACAACATATCTTCTCTTTGAAAATATGAAGATATAATAATTTTTCAGCTTTAAGCAACCATAATCATTCGCGACACATCGAGTCTGTACGTTCAATCATGTAATTACATTTAAATGCATTTGAACGCATATCGAACTAGTTATTATTGAGGCTTAGATTAAGCGACATTAATCTATACTTTCTTTTTTAATTTTGTTCTTTTATTTCCTTTTCGTATATGCGTGTATTTCATACATGCAAATATAATTTACCACTCTGGATAATTTTCTACGTATACAGTCACCAACGTAATTGTTAGCATTTAACTGATATCGACAGGTCGAAAATTTTGCCGATGAACTCTGTTGACAAGATATCTAATTGTTATACGCAAATTCTCAACTGTAACCTTTATTTTAATGAAGAATTTTAAATGAAAATAAATGATTCCTCGAAATTAATTGCATAAATAAGATAGAATTGACATACATTATTCTATAATATGTTAAATATTTCGCGATAATTTGTATTAATTTGTATTTGTTTTTTCTTTAATATTCTTTAGATTTGAATAAATCTCTCGCGCTACAAATCTTTTGCTGATCTGTAATTTGTTTCTTATCATTGTCGAATTAAGATTGTGAAGTTATACATACATGTCGAAAATCGCTTTTGAAGTCATAGAAATTTATCATGTATTATTTCTTGATAAATAATTTTAAATCCATATAAAAAAATATATAATATGCAAATAATATACTATATATGATATATTATTATACTATATGTAATATATTATTTGCATATTATTTGATATAGCAATACCATTTTAATTAATTAATTAATTGCTTCATATTTTTAATTCGAAAATAGCGAGGAATATACAATACATTTAAATCTTTAAAAATTCAGTGTGAGAATATAAATCATTAAAAATTTTCAAACGTTAACAGTCGATTAACGCACGACTCGATGTTTGTTTTTCTTGTTGTTTAGATCTATACATCAAGGCTATAACGCTGTCATTCATAATATTCATATGATGACGCTCGAATGTACTTCGGTTATATCATCGCAATACTTTTTAAAATGCAAATTTTCTATTACAGGCATTTAACGATTATTTGTCAGATTATCTTATGATTCTACGATCATTTATTTATTGTGATTTCTCGTGATCATATGCCATGCATATCGAAATTTATTAATTAAAACAAGTGTTTGCGTGATTGATTAAGTAGAATTTGAAACAATAGAAAAAGTCAGAATTTTTTAAATTATTATCTTATTATGATATTTAAGAACAAAGATTTTTTTCTTTAACTGGGATTTGGCATCGTGTTCGCTAGTAATCATGACAAGAGATTTAATCTTGATTTTCATTTCGAGAGTGCCGCAATCGTAATTAACCTTATTTTCGCGAGTATTGTGCGTGACTAATAAAGGAATTTGAGATGAATTATTGTAGCAAGATAAACTATTATTTATTTTAATTTAAAGTGATGAATTTACAAAAATTATATTAGACATACATAAACAAAAAATATAAATATAATATACAATATATTAAGAATATACAGTTCGAAAAACTCTATACTTGCACAATACCATTGCCAATTTTGGCTGTTCAAAAATTATAACATTTCAGGATCTTAATCTTCAATCTTCAGTAAAAAATTAATGCAGTTTTAATATCATTTAATATAATTATTTATTATAATTTAATGTAATGAAATTTCTTAAGATTACGACTGCATTTCGCGAAAGATTTATATTCAATATTTTCCCAAGTTTATAATATTGCGATTACACGATCGAATTACACAAAGAAGGTGATAATTATTCCCGGCGACGATGCCCACAGTTGGCTCACTCTTTTTTTTCACGTGGCATTAATTGCTTCCGCGGGAATATCGATTATTGGCGTTGACGCCAAGTATCGACGTAAAGTATGACGAGGGTCCGGATAAAAAGAGCTACGAGACGCATATACGGGATTCATTAAACTGCCTGCTCTTCGCGCTGCTCTTCCCGTCCAGTTTTCTCCGCGCGTTAAGATTTTACACGAGATCCCGGCGAGAGATTCGAGTGGATCGACACTGACAAAGATCCGACCCGGTTTCCGCGATTTAGCGCCGTGTTATCGACCCACCGCCGACTCCTCTCCCGCTCGCGCCCGCTTCGGGTCTTCGGCCCGGCCGGCCTTCGTTGTCGACGAAGTGAATTAGCATTTTATCAGGAAGTACGCCGCTCGTCCTTGTGCACAACCGTAGTTCCTGCCTGCAACCGCTCGAACCGGTCGGACTGATATCCTAATCGCGCGGGATTAGCCGCGCCGGACGAATTAATCAACCTCCAAAGCTTAACGACCCTAATTCCGTGGCGCTCGCGTGAAATTGAAATGCGTGTTTCGCTGTTACAGTTCTTACACAGTTCTTACAATTAGAAACGAAGCGTCTTCTTTCTTTCTTTTTTTTTTTTTAAATTTCAAATTCTCATATCCCGTTTCATTATATTAAGATTTACGTTACCACGCTATAAAAACGCGCGGTATAAAACTTACGGTGTAAAGTTTCTATTGCGGATATCTGACGATTTATCTGACGAGGCTTAAATTAGCTTCTACGTTATCATAGCTGAAGATAAAATCATAATCCTGTCGAGTCAGCGTTGATTACAGAATTAAGTCGCAGATCTTCGTGTCGGTTTATTATCCGCAACGGTGGTTATATTGAAATAAAGTTGTATTGAAAGAAAAATGTAAATGAAGTACGCAACTGGATTTATAACTATAGGGGTAAATTTGATTCCCACGCACGGCTGGAACAGTCGCACTCAACTATTAAAGAGAATTCGCCTAACAGCCGAAGATTTTCTGTCGCGATATCAAACGCGATTGCATTTGGAGATGCAATTACACTTATGCCTGTATAACGGCCGGTCTTAAGTGCGCGATATCTCGAATGCCTATCCCTTGTCTCTCACGAGATAAGATTTTTAATCTAGTCGTTATCGACGTGTTCTAATGAGATACTTACTGTTCACGGCGTCGCTGCATCTTTCGCTAATTTTTCCCGCCTGACTTTTATTATCGTGTTTTAGTTCAGGACACTGTTAGATAGAAATCTAATGGTGTCTCGAGTCTGACGCGAATTTCACTTTATCGCAGATATGATTTTATCGTCGCAGAACAGTGGATTTACTGATAAACAGTTTCCCAGCGACCGTTTAAGTACCGACTAAGGAAGTCTCTCAAATCCTTCTATTTTACAATCGTTTGTTTCTTAAAAGTAGAAGTTGTTAATAAGTAGTAAAAAACAAATAACAGTTTAAGAATAAAATTATTCTTGATAGATGCATTCGATTCAATTGTAATCTAACTACAATATATGATACACACATTTTATTATAGTAGCTTTAAAAAGTTACATACCTTCTCGATGCTGAAAAATTACCGATTTAAAAAAATGTTTTAAAAGGATAATAAATTTGCAAAAAGAACATGTTTTATTAATTATTAAAGTGTAAAAAATAATTTTTTTAAGCTATTTTGACTTATTTAAATTAACTTTTACTAGGACTGCTCATGTCTCCAAGTCTTTGAGCGTTAACTAACAATTTTCAATCCAGTCTTGAGGCTTTCGTGGCCGTTGATATACAATATACAATCTTTTTTGATAAAATAAATTTTCACTTGTGTAAAATGCAATTCTCTAAGAATTATATTCTTGACTAGCCATTTTCTTGAAATTTTAATTATAACAATTTTTATGAACATTCAAAGGTCGCAAAATTTGTCGCAAAATTGAATTTTTTCTTTAAAATGCTATAACTTTTCAATTTTTTCAAAATTTGAAAATCCAGCTCTTCAAATCTTAATGACATCATTCTACAAGATTATAATCATTTTTCTTGTTTTCGTTTGTTTTATAGAGTATTAGAGTGCAAATACTGCAGAAGGGATGTTTTACCGGACTAAGAGCAGTCTCAATAAACGTTTATTTTAATACGTTAAAATCATTTAAAAAAATAATTTTTTTATACACTAACAACCAATTAAACATGTCCTCTTTGTAGATATCAAATTTATTATTACACTTTCCAAAATAAATTCCCAAAAATTTTTCAGCGTCGAGAAAGTGTGCAATGTTATCCCTTAAAAGGTAGAATACTTTTTAATTTATTACTTTTTTGTTTCTTCGCTGCTATTATTAAAATAAAAATTTAATTTCTTTGAAGACGCTCTTGTGAATTAAACAGTTAATTTCAATTTCATATTACGTGACCTTAAATGTTAATTCGCTCCAAGTTCTCGAAGCAACCTCGCTGCTGACGGATCTAGTAGCGCGCTTGTTACGAATCTATAAAAATCTGCATTTGCATAATTTTCTTTTTCTTGCGCACTAAAAAGTACACGTGTACGGTCGTACGGTCGTAGCCTGTTTGGCTTAGCGTCGATTAAATCGACGCTTATTATAAACGCCGGTGTCTAATGAGCGGTCGTACGGGTTCATTAGCGGCCCTAGGGGAGAAGGAATATCGAGCGGGCGAGCGAGAGAGCGAAGGATCGAGAGCAGAGAGGCGATTCATCTCGCGATTGTGGCGAGGCGCGTCTTATCGTAAAAATAATCGACCGTAGCGAATTTTTTTACGACGTCGTAACGCAGAATCGGAGCGCGGCGGAACGATCCCTCACATCCCCGGACTCTTCCCTCCCGACGAGATGCACATATCCCATATATGCGGATGCTCCTCTCCCTCCTTTCCTTGCAGCCATGTTGTAAAACGTGAACAGTGCACCCGCGCCACGATGAAACTCCATTTTTCTGCGACGTTCCTTTGCCTCCGTATAGACGCATGCATTCGAATGCGTCTCGATGCAGCGCGAGAACGGGAACAATATCATTATGGAATTCGTGTCGCCAGCGCTGGAATTACATATTTCTCCTGTTTTTCTTTTCTCTCATTTTTTTCCTTTTTGCTGCAGTTAGCTGTTAATGAGAACTGGTTTTCCGGATATCACGATTACATCGTCCGTTCTGCAATACAATCGGAAGATATTCAGGCTTGCTATTCCTAGCTCGCGATGCGTCCATTAAAGCGAGCGGCGCGCTCTGTTAATTCATCCGAGTTCTCATCTTCGATAATGACTTCCATGTCTATGCGCTCTCGCAATTGCCCTTTGTGCGTCGGAGCGCTCTCTCTCTCTCTCTCTCTCTCTCGAAATTGCGCATTTTTCATTAAACCTGCGGTTTCGCCTTCGGCGAATACTGAGGGAACGGAGCGCGAAACGGACGGTGAACCGGGAAGGTTCGATTGTCAGTTCGGTGGCGAATTTTCCGCGGTCGCGCGATAATAAGTATTCAATTTTCGCGGTTGGCCGACGGGCGGCCGGTCGCGGCTTTATGGCCGCGACGTGCGTTATTACCGTGGCGCTTAATTGCTTTTCGCAGAGATAACATTAGCGCGCTAATTTCCCTTTGCGGCATAGCGCGAGCGCGCCAGCGACTCTCGAGATAAACTTGTCCGCCCCTGTTTACCTACGTTCATTAGACTCGTCTACGCTTTATATTATCTCTCTATCTCTTCTTCCACAGTGGCACGTTTACGACGCACCTGAACGAGGCCCGGCCTAATAGGCGGTTCCCATTACACGCGCTAACTATACTTCCCCCGTAATGTTTCAGCGAGGGGGAGTGAGATTAATGCACGAAAGTATAATTGAATCAGTCCGAGAACGTAAGAAATATTTAAGGACTCATGGAGATAAATCGATGTAATCGTGGTGATAAACCCAGATTGCAATTGCATGGTTACCACACAGAGAAAAAAAATTAATATCAAATCAACAATTCATTGTTTCATGTGTATAAGCAAGAATATAAAATCTCCTTGGAAGAATTTATTATCTTAAACAGACATAATTTGCTTACATGGAGAAAATTTTTCTCTTCACGTAAGCAAATTATGTCTGATTAAGATTATCAAATTCTTCCACGAAGATTTTATATTCTTGCTTATATATGAAACAATGAATTGTTGATTTGACACTCATTTTGTTTCTGTGCAATTACGATAATAATTAGTTTATATAAATGTAATAGGCACCTTAACCTTTAAACTCAAATTGCATGTACCTAATTATGCACATGCACTTTGAGCGCTTTCTAAATGTTATATATCGATAAACTAGTATGTTTATCGGTATAATAATACTCTTGATCCTAGATGGAATTAGACTATTAGTTAAATTAGATATTAGATTCTCCGGTCTAATTTGAAAAAAAACAATGCTTTTCATTAAACAAGCTGCTATTATTGTATAATCATTTGCAAAGTAAATTAGTAAATTTACTGATATTTGATTTCGTGTAATATTCACGGAAACAAGTATAAATGATAATTTTTCACTTTCATCTATGTCATCTTAAAGTATAAGATTGGCTTTTATGATTGTTATCATGATTATACGAAAGATTCAATTCTAGAGTTGTAAACATAAATTTACATAATTTTATACATTTAGAAAGTCGTATTTTTTGAAGATGAATTTTATTCAACTCAAAATTTTTCATCAAGAATATATCCTTCAAAATTCAAATTTTTTCATTATTTCTTATTTCATCATTAATATTTTCACTAGAGCACAATGTCTACTTCTTATTGAAATAACTTTTTATTCAGGTAGAAAATTGTCGCCAAATTTGTTTTATTACATTCAAAAACAATCTGTAATATTTTCATAATTTTCTTAATGTTTTGAGAAATGTCCCAGACATCCTTAAAATTATTACTATCAATTTTTTGTACTTTTTGTGACAAATGTGCGCTAAAAATTATCCGAAAATAATGTTCGGCTCTTATCTCGATCCTTGTTTATTTCGTTTTGTATTGTCCGTTTTTCTTTCGCTGTTTGAACATGCGTAGTTTATGTTTGTCGAATATATTACGCGTGTTTTATCTAGTCGAGGTATCATATTTCTACGCTATATTTAAATTACATAACTTCATCCTAATTACACGCGCAGCTCGCGCAGGAAACATCGCCGCATAAATCAGCCTGTAGAAAGCAAACACGCGAAACAGTTTCGGCGCAAGTCGTGCGCGAGTCCTTTGGATTCGCAGAATGATCTTCCCTCTTATCCCGCCCTCTCCCCGTCCCGCAACACATCCACGTCTTCGGGCGTCGTTTCCGCGCGCATAATGCAGCTCTGGATGCGCCGGGCTAATGCAAATTAAGCCGCGCATGCATATTAACTACATGTTGTTCGCGGCGTGGCGGATGCGTCGCACGATATAATCTAGCTGTAACACATTTGCAAACCTAGCAACGACTGCTAAATTATTCGCGGCCCCGTCCGCGGAACGGTACTTCGGGATTACGACGTGGTCGCGCGCAGTTCTATAGTTTTAATGCAGGTAACGAACGGAGCCGAGGCATCGCGTCTCGCGCCGAACGGATTATACGCCTCTTAATCCCTCTGAGAGGATTGCATGAAGAAATAATGAACTGATGATTAAGATATTACTGATACTTAATTAATCCCCGCGAACGCGGCCGCGAGGATTTATGTATAATATTTTTAATGTAATTGACTACGTACGTCATGCTTAGACACTGCTACTTTGGCAGCTAATGAATTTGAGTGTTGTCTTGTTGCATGACAGTGTAAACCACAGCAAATGGTTTGAGTGAAGATTGAACGTTGACAAACTTTCTCCAAACAAATATTTAATCTTATATTTTCTGTTAGCACATACATTTTTAGTTTTATTTTTAATAACAATAAAAATGTTAGACTCCCGAAATTGTCAAAAATAGAATTTTACAGGGCTAATGAGAGTGAACGCGCAGTAATTGATGCGCAATATGAAAATGAATCGAAACGAATTTTTAAGTTCTGCTAGATTCACTTTAAACATAGAAAAAAAATTATTATCAAATCAACAATCGTACACTGAGAAAAATCTCTCGGAAAAAATTAATATAATATTGTAGACTTTATTTTGTCAGATAAAGAACTTTAAATTGTAATATAATGGAAAATAGACAATACACAGATTAGCTACAATTTTGTAGCAAATTTATTTTGTCACATGCAAACACAAAAACTGTGGCTCTGTGAAATAAATTCGCAAATAAATACTACAATATTTTACAGCCTTCAACAGTTTGTCAAATGATTTAAGACAGATTTCTTAGAACAATTTTTTAGACTTATTTATTACAATTTATCCCTATCCCTATTTGTACTATTATTTGTAGAAGATAATTCCCCAATTGTACTATCTAATGCTACATTTTTTTCTGAGTGTATTCTCATATGTAAATATGAATATAAAATCTTGAAAGAATTTGATAATCCTAAAAACAGACATAACTTGCTTACATGAAGAAATAAAATTTCAAGATTTTTATATATTTTCTTATATGAAACAATAAATTGTTGATTTACTACTAATTTTTTTTTCTGTGTAAAGTATCTAAAAATTTAGCTGAATACAGATCAGAAAATAATTCTGTTAAATCACCAAAACAATTATTTGAAAAACGTTCAAGCATAATAATGCTGCAAAAAGCTTTGACATTCTAGCAGCTAACTTAAACGTCTTACATACTCATTTTGATGGTTTAATAAAATTATGTTCAGATCTAGTTAAATTTTCAGATACTTTAGTAACACCTTTCCATTCCTTCCAAAAACGCAAGGTATATAAAAACATAAGGATTCTCTCCTAACATCTAACGTAAATTATACGCTGTCTGAAAAGTTCGCCATGTTAGTTATGAAATAAATTTATTTTAAGCAGGTAATATAAAAATTCGTGCACTTCTTTAGAAGAGCAACGATATGGCGGTAGATAAAAAATTTTTATTTCCTTCCGATATTCTATTTCATGCACGATTTATGTTAAACGTCTCAATCCACCGCCGCGCCGCCGCCCCACGCTCGTTTTCACGTGAGAGCTGCGGGAGAGAAACGGTAGTTCGGCCTTTGACATGAATCCTCGAGTTCGTATCGTTGCTTCGATTGCTTCGTGACGTAAATCGGGCGCCACGCCGCGTCTTAGGATTTAGCGATTAGGCAGAATGCAACGGTTCGCAGATTCCTATCGTGACTGCAACGCGACCGAGCGGGATCGGCGCTCGATGCCGATATTTCCCGGAGTTGAAGGCGCGTTCTCGCGACGTAATCACCTTGCCTCATGGTTCACGCGGTTAATACCGGTGTGTACTAACTAACGATGACGCCTGTCATTTACGCGCCGCGCAACTTTTGATACATCTGGGAATTTCCCGATTCGAGACACGTCTCCATTATGTGTCTCGCGAATTAATTGTCAACTGGCGCGCGACACCTTGCGTCGTGAGTAATGATAGAACTTTCGTAACTTTCAGAACTTTCGAAAGCGCGAACGTTTAAAGAAAAACCTTTTCAATTGTTGAGATCTTTTTCTGAAACAATTTTCTGAAAGAGTGTGATTAAACCTCTCTAAAATGATTATAGATTCCACTGTTAATAATTGGTATTTCTTACATTTTTATTTATGATAGTTATGATTGATAAGTGAATTTTTGAATCGCGGTTAGATAACGAAATTTTGTATTTTGTTCACATGCACACAGAAAGAAAGGAGAATGAAATCAGCAATTCATTGTTTCATATATAAGCAAGAATACACAGAGAGAAAAAATTGTAGTGGTGGCAACTATAAAGGGACAACCATACAAATTTTGTTAATATAATTATAATATATAGTTAAGTGAACTATGTTATAGTTATTGCAAATTAATGGTTAAGAGAACTAAATTAATGGTCAAGAGAACTAATAAAAAATAGTTGTAGTATACTATTGTATATAATAAAGTAATTACAACTATT
>QKQZ01005258.1:0-13946 GCA_003595255.1 Solenopsis fugax | reverse complement strand
GAAAATTTTTTAAAGAATCAACAATCGCTAAAAGTTCACGACGAGTAACACAATAATTCCTCTTTGACTTACTCAGTACCCGACTATAAAAAGCGATTACCTTTTCTTTACCCTCTTGGTAAACAGGAGATCGAGGGTTCGTATCCCTCCGGGGCCTCCAAAATGTTAAGTTCTGGCGTCGCAGGCACTCGCACGCGGCACTCGCGGGAATAAAGAGACTCTTTATACAAAAGAACTGCGGTTTAATCAAATATTATTATACAGCGGAAACACACGCGTTGACAGCTCTTAAGCCGTAACACAACAACAACTGATCGTCATCTACAACAACACAATACAGCCGTCCGCCAGCCCGGCCCTCCATACCGGGCGTAACAATATATTAATAAAATATATCATCAAACACATCAATTTTCCATTTTAGATACCTTGAGTTAATAAAAAATTCCTCATATTCCCTCGTTACATAATTATATGTTTTAATACGATTGACAATGACAATTTTTTTTAAGTATCACTCTTTAGTTTTAAAACACCGTATTGTAAAGTCCTTAAAAGTTTTTTGTTACGAAGATATAATTCTTTTAAAAAAAGCAGATTTTTGACGAATTTTTTTATTTTTACTTAATGGTTTTTCCTTAATAACTTCACAATAAATTATTTTTCGGCAATGTCGATTGTGCAGTCACATTTTTGAGACTCTGAACTTTCATTAAAGAAAAAATTTATTGAAAAATATTAATTAGAGCTAAAGTTTTCAAGGGTGAGGAGGGTCTTCCAGACCCTATAGTGTGAAATCGGTAGTCGCTGGATGTGTTCTAGGGTTAATTTATCTAAACAGTTTTTATTACTATTATATTAATACAATGCAATTTTTGTGTACAATAACACACAATTGCAATAATTTGTAACATAGAAATATTAAAATAATTTCAATATTATACAAATATGTTGCAATGTTACAACAATGTTGCAACAACATTTTGTAATATTTTGTAATGTTGCAATATTACGATAAAATATTTCTGCAATTTTTTGTACTGTATGAGCTATAATTTCAGAAAAAGAATATATATAAGTATACTCTAAAATTTAAAGAATTTTTTTGGAAGTTTTTATAAATACAAAATTGGAAAAATTCTTAAAAATATTATGAAATATGTAAATTTTTTTTCGTCAAAGACATAATGAAAAAAATCTACAACTTTTATTTGTCCATGTATGAATATAGGAGCTAATTGTTAAATCTATATTGCATCCCACGGTGCGCATATTATCAACCGCGAGGTTTACATTTCCAAATGGAACGCTTGCGCGCATTGCCTTGGCTGAAAAATGCTTGGAAGCGATGTTCACTCTCAGTTTACGGCTTGGCAGTGTGATCACTAAGAATCATTTAACGGTGCCAATTCAACGTTTTTTTCTGGCCTTTGAAAAAACTTTCAGTGAGAATTCAGATGGCGGAATTCTATCAAATAATTTTGGACAAAAAGCAAGCGCGATCGATGAACATTTTGCACGGTAATGGAGAGATATGAGCATGTGATTTAATTATACATCGTTAAAAAGATTTTCTACTTTGTCGTGCTGATTTGTGCTGATTTTTTAAAAAGTTTTAAGGAATTTTTTAGAAAATGTAAATATTTTTCAAAATAATTTTTTGTCCTTTATTTTTTACTGTTTGAAGATTTATTTCTTTTATTTTAAATAAAACATATAAATAATAGATTCTCATGTTAGTAATAAGTCCATTTAAAGGTTGATTTTTTTTTATAAATATGAACAATAATTTATTACTATTCCAATGATAGATCTATTTAGATCTATCATTGGTTTATAAGTATAATAATTATGATTATGGTTTATAAGTAATTATGATCACTTAATGGACTGAAAACTCAAATGTCATTTTAGTCAGAACACTTGCAGGTATTGTAGGAACTAGAATTATCATAACTTTATTTTTTATCAATAATAATTTAGAATAGATACCATTTATTTATTAGGCGAAATAAAAAATTGTAGTTCTTATTTACATTTTTATTTTAAAAAATAGATAATCTATCTTTAAACCATAATAAAATGATTTTCAAAAATATTTATCATCTTTTTTAAAAATGATTCCTAAAAACTTCCTAAGCACGACAAAATACAAAACCGTTTTAATAATAAATTAATGATATGCAGAGGTAGTATATTATTTTTTTTCTTTCATAGAACGAAAGCTACGAGTGAAGAATCTGTTAATGATGGAACTTATGTGTGGAACAAACTTGATACGGATATTGCAGATTCATATTCTCCTCCGATCATAGAAAATAGCGACGTGCCAAATTTACAAAGAAATAGAGTAAAATTGAATAGTTTATGATTCCTGTTTCTTCTTTTAGATGGCATGAATGTAAATGTATATGAGACAAAAACTCATTCCTTTTTTTAACATTGTTTTTTTTATTTACAGGCATTTGAAGAACTACGAGCTGTGTTCACTACTGCGTTCGCTCATAAAGCATACATGTTATTTTATAGATGTATTGATACTGAAATGATGGAGCATATACTTAAAAATCACGAGCATATACAAAAATTTTGTCACGATTATGAGCAAGGAATAAATACGATCTCTGTAAATAACGGTAGATGTTTCATAGAATTTGCATTCTTCAATTATCAGTCATTACAATTCTTGATAGAAAAAGTTTAATGAAATTTTGATGAAATTTCAAGGAATATATGACAAAATTACAATTATATTTTGCTGAAAATTTTTTTGGTTTTTATAATGATAAAAATAGATGAAATTTTAATGAGAATTTAATTCATTTTTAAAAATTGATCGAATATAATTATTAATACTATTTAATGAAAAAATAAAGAAATTTAATGAAATTGCAATTTTATTGCAACAAAAAATCGTAAATACTTTAATGACATGTTAGTGGCATTTTATTGAAATTATAATAAATCTTTTTAATTGCAACGAAAAATTGCAGATTACTCCACAATGAAAAATTAATGGAATTTTATGAAACTCGTGTATTTTTAATAAAATTTTGATAAAATCACTTTAAAACAACAAAATATTTCAAAATAAATGTAAAATTCAACAAAATGTCATTGAAATTTTATTGAAATTACATTGAGAAAAAATGTTTCTATCAGGGAAATAATATGTAAATAATATGTTCACCTTTATGCCTCATTATTAAAGATAAATACAACACTTCTGTGGATTACAACGTGGAGGATGTCGAATCAGTTGATAAAGCTGTTTGCAGTTTCGGGAATATATCTGTGATAGGAAATAGATTCGAGATACAGAAAGATGACACAAGATCTCAATCGGCGACGGAAACGAGTGTCGTCGCCAATCGCGAAACAACTTATCCGTTGTCTGCTGGTAGACAACTGCGTGGTAATTGGCTGGCTTATTGGGAGCATGAGATAGGGAGACCAGAGAAAAATGCGATATTTAATATAAAGCAGATAAAACTCCAGACTTTTAACGGACATACAAATAGCGTAAGATGTCTTTACGTATTGGACAATGAAAATAGTTTTATGAGTGGTGGTAGGGACAAAACTGTAAAATTGTGGAGTTTACGAAGCCAGGTGAGATACATTCTATTCAATTTGAGGAGATTCTCTAGTCTTTATACACAATATAATTATATTTGATCTTTACTTTTAAGAATAACTTTAGGGGAGAGTGGGATAAATCGAACTGTGTTCCAAATAGGACCTTTAATTTAAATGAATACAATTAAGCAGATTTGCATGCCATTTATAATGTAAAATCCTTATAAGATACCGAACATGTGACAGCAGTTTGACAGTTCTGTGTCATAATATTCAAAGAATAGACGCGAATATGTATTTTTAGTCATTGTGCGAAAATTTTTTAGAAAAAGAAAATCCTTGTAAGTCATTATTTAGAAGATACTAAATTATGAAAGGTAATTGATTTAAAATAATTAAAGAGTGTAGAATTAAAAAATTATCAATCATTTTGTGATCACTTGCGGTTTATTGTACAATTTGTTTCAAAGTTCAAAAGGACTCGTGTCCAAATCGGACTTTTACATCGGAATTGCAAACTGATCGCATTGGTGATCGGCCGACTAAATCTGGTCTTAGAAATGTTAAATTAGTAAAGTATTATGAGTCATTAGAATTTTCGAAGTGAAGTTATTCAACCGAGTAATGTATAATACAAATTAAATAAGAAAGCCTTTTACGGTCGTAGCTGGATCTTCGTGCTATGTTTATTTGTGTGATTTTATATACCCCTTCAAATTTAACGAAACTGCGCGCTGATTACTTTTCAGACATAACACAGTCCTAAGTTAAATAAGAAAGAATAATATCACGTTTTTATTAAATTAAAATTAATTTTAATAATGATTGATGCTGACTTGCATCTAGATATTATAACTCTTCCATCCCCCCCTGAAAAAACTGGGGGGATGGAAGAGTTATAATATCTAGATGTAAGTCAGCATCAATCATTATTAAAATTAATTTTAATTTAATAAAAACGTGATATTATTCTTTCTTATTTAACTTAGGACTGTGTTATGTCTGAAAAGTAATCAGCGCGCAGTTTCGTTAAATTTGAAGGGGTATATAAAATCACACAAATAAACATAGCACGAAGATCCAGCTACGACCGTAAAAGGCTTTCTTATTTAATTTGTATTATGAGTCATTAGATTCAGAATAATTGTATTTTATTGATTTCAACTCTAATTATGTAATAACAATATCATAACATGACCGGGTAACATCTAATTATATAAACTGTCACTAATTTGTCTTTTTTAAAATAAAATTTTTATTTTTTACTGTCAAAAAATCCTATTTGAAAGTCGATAAAAATAGAAGTGTCCGATTTGGATCAGGGGATGGTCCGATTTGGAACCAGTAGTTCCAAATCGGACTGTAAAAAGCGTTTTTACATTTTCCATTATATGTAGTTCAACACAGGTGAGAGATACGTCAAAATGGCTTGAAGCAAAAATGAAGGGAATTGAATTATCTATCCAACGACACCTTCGGTTTTACGATAAAGGTGCCTACTGATGAACGCGGCAAATGCCTTAAGACTTTATTGCGCCTTATAGACAGCAAAAACTGCAAATAGGTCCGATTTACCCTATTCTCCCCTATAATTAATATATAATCATTCTCGAATTTATTTCAAATTTTTTGACTATTTATCCATATAACACATAAGCGTTGAATCAACGTTTTAAAACGGAAATTAAACATTAGGTGAGCTTTTTATTTTATCGATTGATTGAAGATATTAGGTGAGCTTTTTATTTTATCGATTGATTAATTGCATTATGCACAAATACCGCTTTTACAGAGCAAAGTTGCAATTGCGCATCATTGTGCGATTGATCAACAGATGAAGTAAAAAACTCGTCTATTGTAAAAACGTTTAACCTTCGTTGAATATCCGGTGTTTGTCTTGCACATTGCAATTCAACATTCAGGAACATATTAGGTAATAAATATTTATCTTTTGACAGCTAGCTCCAAATGATTTCCGATTGACCTTGATATTGACCTTAAACTTCCACGAAATCATTAATCTTTTTCGGCGCCCATTTATTAAAAAGTTATTAACAAAACAATTTTCATAAGTAGAATGTCAAAATTTTCTACAAGAAAAATTCTATATGTACGGGATATACGGGGTGTCCCATTTTAAGTGGACATCCCGAATAACTTCGAAGGAAGTGATTTTCAAAGAAAATGACCCAGACAAAAGTTATAGGGCTCAAAAAGATCTATTTATTAATCTTATCAATTTGACCTTGGGTGGCATTGCCAAGGTCAAATCAAGGCCAAATCAAGGTCACGTTGATTTTTTTAAAATAGAATACCCTATTTTTGATTCTAGAATCTTATAGCTGGTGTCAGGAGCTTTTTAAAACACTACAATATAATTATTTTTCCTCAAGTACTTTTTCAGTTATGAGGTTTGAAAGTTATAGCATACTGTAGCTTTCAAGCCTCACAACTCGGAAAGTACTTAATAAAACATAACTTTCTTATAATGTTTTGAAAAGTTCTCGAGATTGACTACAAAAAAATGCAATAAAAGATATAGGGTGTTAGGGAAGTATCGATACCCTTTATTATTTCGGGAATTATTAAAATCATTTTTAAATTTTTAGGTAGAAACTGCTATTTTTTTATTGCATTTTCTTGTAGTCGATCTCGAGCTTTTCAAAACACTATAAGAAAGTTATTTTTTATTAAGTACTTTCCGAGTTGTGAGGCTTGAAAGCTACAATATGCTATAACTTTCAAACCTCATAACTCGAAAAGTACTTGAGGAAAAATAACTTTATTGTAGTGTTTTGAAAAGCTCCTGACACCAGCTATTAGATTCTGGAATCAAAAATAAGGTATTCTATTTTAAAAAATCGACGTGGCTTTGATCTGACCTTGGCAATGTCACCTAAAATCAAATTGATAAGATTAGTGAATAGATATTTTTGAGCCCTACAACTTTTGTCTGGGTCTGATTTTTTTTGAAAATCACTTCCTTCGAAGTTATTCGGGATGCCCACTTAAAATGGGACATCCTGTATATTCAATAATTTAATGGCCATATTTAAAATATAATAAAATAAAATCCGATTAGAAGATGAGATTTCATTCGAAAAATATAACAAAATCTACACCAAATTTTTGTCGCAACTGATCACGTTGCTATTGATACGTTTCTGGTTCGAAATGACAACATGGTTAATATCAATGTGATCATTCGCGACAAATATTTGATGGATTAATATACTTTTTGGATTTCACCGTAGAAAGAACGGCAACTCTCCATGTCCGCAGCATTACTTTGCAACACGAAGCAAGGTCAACTGCTACTTAATTATGTTTTAATTGTATAATAATTTAATTGTATTCTAATTTATAATTTTAAAAGACTCCGCCATTTTACCATGGAAACTGTATGATGGAATTGTCTGAAATTTTGATATATTGTAGCTTTCGGCATCAATTTGAATAAATATCTGCACAATCTTTAGACGACTCCTGGAAGTCAAGTCTTCGTCTGCTATTAATCAGTAAAGGTTAATAAATAGGCCTAACAGCAGTAACAAGTTACATATATCTGCGAAATAAATTCATACACTCAGCATGATCCAGAGTCAACAGCGTGGACAAGGCGGTAAAATGGCTTCTTTTGTGTGTGCGTGCGCGCGCGCGCATGTGTGCGTGTGTGTGTGCGTGTGTGTGTGTGTGCGTGCGTGTGTCGATGCCTGTTTGTCAAAGCTCTACAACTCATACTATATTCGCAGCACCCCTTAGACAGCACCCTGCTGAAAATGTCCGATTAAAACTACAATGAAACTTCGGAGGGAAGAGCTAAAATCTTTGAGTTAAGGTACATTTTCATTTAATGCTTGACACTAGCGTATCGAGGGACAACGTGACGCAAGCGTGAATCAGAAAGAGGTTTAAATTTTCTAACTTTAAGCATCAAAATTTTTCAAGCGTCATTTAGGTTATTATTCAGATAATCTTTTATATAACTAAAAAATTGATTCTAGAGATAAATTGATAAATAGAAATTGGAAATATTGTAAAGTTCTATCTTTCCAATTTCGATTAAAAATAATTACTTATTTCAAGTATTTTTTTATTTTTGTAATTGAAATTTTAGATAATATATAATATTAAATGTTAAAAATATAATAATCATAAAAATTTTATGTAAAATTATTGTATATAAAACAGATTAATGTATTAATACTTATGATTAAATTAACATACGTTTTCAAAATTTATTGTCAATTTATGTAATCTGTTTTTCAGTTATATAAAAATCATCTGAATAATAACCTATTTATACTCGGTTCAGTAAGAATACCTAAGTCTGCCTATGCAGACAGCAAATATATAGTGGGGAGAACGTACACGTTCTCACTATAGCGCCTTACTCAGTACGGTATACGTACCTAAATTGGCACGCTCGTGTCCGCGCTTATTGTTAAAAAATTGAACAAGTGAAATAATCTCTACATTTCAGTGTGATTAAGTCAAAATTGTAATATATTTAAATTACACAACTGTGTCTACGATTTACGAAATCCATAATACAAACATATTTTTATTAAAGATCATTTTTATATTTGAGTATTACAATAATAATAATGTACAAAGTATTACAATAATAATAATATACAATAATAATAATGTACATAAATGTGAAAAATAAAATTTTATAAACATTTTATAACAAATTTTATAACAAATTACTAAAAATTAAAAAAACATGATAAATTTTATTACAAGTTAGAGAACAAAACAAAAAAATAATCTTTATTTTACGAAACCTTATAGAGTTATTATAGAATAATAACAGAAAAACTAAAAATTGTTATAGAATAAAGAATAATATATTATAATATAATATATATGGAGTTGATATACGAAGAAAAATTATAATAAATATCATATTGGTTTTTGTTTATGAAATAAACATAAATAAGAGACACTCGTCGAGACACAATGTTCTTTTGCGAATTTAATCTATTATGCTGTTCTTCAATATATAGCATTTCAGAAATTAATATCAATATGCCAAGTTGATGCTTTTATGCTATTCACTGTAAAGAAGCGAGTATACGTGCCTGAGTGGGAGGCGTTCTCCTTCTGCAGGAGAACGTGCGCGAAACAGACGAATTTTTGTTCGCGTCAAATATATTCTTGCAGTGAACCGAGTATAACTGGTACTTTGACGCTTGAAGTTGGAGAATTTAAACTTTTTTCTGATTGATGCTGGTGTCACGTGTGATCATGATTGTTTGAAACGCTAGCGTTAAGCGTCAAATAAAAAGATATTTTTATAGAGATTTTGACTTATCAAAGTTTTCGATTAAGAGGGTTACCTATGAAAATTTGACTTATGAAGGCTTTGTATGAGAGTTAATAATTTTCTGATTATAATGGCTTTTAAAAGGAAAAAATTCAATTTTTTACAGTAAATCACTTATATGATCGGTAAATAGATCTTTTTAAAACGTGAGACTAGAAGGCCTATGTCAATCACAGTAGTTCTTGGTGCCAAATGATAATTTTTAATTTTTATAATTTTCAACTCAAACTGCACGCGGCACAGGGGAGACTGGGGCAATTCGGAAGGTGAGGTTATTCGAAAAAATTGGAAATATCTTTGAATGGGTATATGTTAAAAATTTACTTTAAATACTGTAAACGCGTCCTAATGTAACAACGTTGCTAATAAAGTTTCGTTGGCGATGGCGTCATATTGAAGTCGTGGCAGTAAAAATGTGTTTTGCGACAGTCGAAGTAATTTCTGACAGTCAGCATTTCTTCAAAATTTAAGTAAGATAAATAAGATTCTTTTTGAAAACTTTGAATGTATCGTGTCCAGTTGAATGTATTTGAAACATTTCGTGTTTACTTTTTGCTGTATGATGTCTATTTTTGTAGATCATACGTAATAATGCGCAAAGTTGACGCCAGAGCGATTCGAAACACCGAACGTCGAATCGTCACAATTTTTTCTTTTATATTCGTGTTCTATGTACCAAAATACACAACTTAATACTCAACAGGTGTAATTATACGAAATACGAATAGTCCCTGATTTGTTCCAAAAACGCTGAAGCAATAAAATTCTCTATTGTGTGTTTATTTTTTTTTATTGTGTGCAACTTTTCTTAATAATACTATATATCCTTTTCTGAATAAAACAGAGTCTTAACAACAGCTTTTTTACATTTTTCATTTTAAAACACAAATTTCAGAATATTCCCGGATTGGTTTCGAATTACCCTGGGCTTGGGGCTATTCGAAATACTTGGCACTGGTCGATGTTTTTATATGTAGTTCAAAGCAAGTACATTTCCGTGTTTTATCTATAACGGCATTGTGAAGGGGAAGGTTCAACCTTTCAAACCGTCCAACTTTTTTTTTAATGAATACAGGACTCAGGAGACACAAAAGAAAAAAACCTTCCGAATTGCCCCAGTCTCCCCTATTCATCAGACTTGAAACATAGTCATAAAGCCGGAATAGTAATATTAATGCTGCAAGAAGCACATATAATATCTCCCTTCCTCGGAAAAATTGTAAATTATTTTATTGCTCTTCAAAAATAACACCTCAGCCAGGGTTCGAACCTGGATCTCGAATTCCGTGCGGATGTCCTACCACTTCGACCACCAAGGCATGAAATCTTTTTAAATCCTACAACTTTTGTCTAAAACTTGTTTCTGAAATATTTTGCCGTTTCGAAAACTTTTAAGACACCCTATGTAGCCCGTTGCTGTTAGACCTATTTATTGATTTTTACTTACTGATAGCGGGCGAAGAATTGATTTCTGGAGGTTGCTTATGAAGATATTTGTTAAGGATGCCGAAAGTTACAATATTAAAGTTTCAGACAATTCCATCGAAAATCAATTTCCATAAAAAAATGGCAGGATTCATTCATGCAGTCTAGCGTAAAGTAATTGAAACGCATGCGCATGTGGCCGTAGGACATACTTATGTCTCTGCATTTTATCGGTATGAATAAGTTTCTTACCTGAATAGTCATCATCTTTAATATTTCGGTCCACGGAAGAGAAAGATATATTTTTCTGCCAGATTCGTTCCACTTACGAACCTGTTTTGTTAACTTTTAACAAATAATGGTCACCGAAAAAATTGAACTTGACCTCGTGGAAGATTAACATCAAAGTCAGTGGGAGATCATTTGGGGTTGGTTTTGTAAAGGAAAATATTTATTCATTATTTAATTATGATATCAATATTTATTCAGTGTGCGTGTGTGTGCGTGCGCGTGCGCGCGCACGTGTTTTGTATATGTGTGCGCGTATATTCCGAGCTATTTAGTGACTCCAAACAGTGATCCATCCAGTCAAGGCAAGATTGGTTGATGATACAGACAACCAAGACAATGTTTTAATAATTAATAAATGCTCGAATTGCGCACCATTTACAGTCTGACAATGAGCTATTCGATCGTAAAAGCTGGATACGGCATTTCTGATGAATTCTGAATATCAATGAGTGCATCTTCTTCAATGATCCTTTGATAAAGTTCCTCTATATGTCTGGGTTGTGTTACATACACTTTGCTTTTTAAGTAACCCCACCAAAAGTAGTCAAGTGGTGATAAATCAGGCCGTCGTGGCCACTGTTGTGCCTCGGAAGGCACGTTACTAAAATATATTATATTTCTGGGATTGCGCCCAAGGAGTTGGAACTCGCGGGAAGGCAGCGTTGACGGGATGTAGGGAAGATGAACACTCTTGATACCCAACGTTAATATATTTATTGTATTGCCTTTTACAACGGCGGTATAAGTATCGGTGCTGTCTCGCACTTGTATCTGTAGTCGACCCGGTAGTTTGGCCTCGGCGCGTTATCGCTGGATTACGTTACGAGCTCGACGTGTATATCACGCACGGCACGTACCGTTCCGGTCGGCTGCTTAATTAACTCTCCCGTCGCTTTCCGCTTTGGCCGTTCTTTTATTGACAAAAATGTCAGTAGGGCTCGGCCAATCGTATTCTTTTTGCATGCTTGCAGATCCCACGATCGCGGAATCGCGACGCAGCATTTGCTGACGTGTGATAGTCTTTCAGACAGGACGTTTGAAAGACTATCCGCGTCTAAGTGCCGTCGGAAACTGGAATCCGATGCGAGTATGCATAGCACACGAAATCCCGCTTGATTTCGTGTTGCTATGCGGGTTGTAATATCGATTACAACACCACTCAATCTCTTCTGTTTTTTGAATTCATCGGTTGGGAAATTCCAAGTCTAAGAAATGTTGCTTACAAGGGGAACCCTTGAGAAGTATATCACCGATTTTAATAAAATTTTATGAGTGTGTAATATTCACTCACCTTTACTGTAGTAAAGCCGTTCGTTGCAAAACTTAGGCATTCTCGAGAAAATGACGATTAAATATTTCCAGCATCTATAGTACCATTACAGAAGAACGATTGTCGAGTAACCGATGTAGCGTAGGGCATTAGGACATCGACTGATACGCTTGAGGTCCTCCCAGGTTCGATCCCCTTGGATGAGACTTTTTTTTATTTAAATCTTATATTTTTAAATTGTTATATGTAATTTTTAAACCGTTTTTAATTATTTAATATAAAATGTTATTTAAAAAAAACAAGGAATTTAAAAATGCTCTTCTATTATTAATTATATGGGACTTCCGTTTCCGGTAGCGAGAGTGATTGACGTGTGTGTGTAGAGTGTGACTGGTAAGCGGGTTTTAGAGGATAAGGAGAGCTTCAGTGGAGTGCGGGGAGGTGAGGGGATTGGGAAGAGGCAGGTGGTGGAGAGTGAATAAGGGAAAAGGGCAGGGGTAAGGGAGTGGAGAGATAGAAGGGAATATAGGTAGACAGGAGTTGGAGGTTAGGCGTGTAGGAGGAAGAGTAGGCCACGAACGTAGTCAGTGGAGGAAGCATAGAGCAGGAGAAGAGGCGGAGACAGCGGCACTGGGTGATAAAAGTAGGAAGCATAAAGGAATAGATCAAGCGGGGACGCGGGAAATTTGAAAAGGGAAAAGGTAGCGAGGTAGGAGAAGGACGGAATGGAAGAAGGAAAGGGGGATGGAGAGCAGGGAAGGGAGAGAGGAATGCAAGAAGATGGGAAGGGGGAAGAGAGGAGGAGGGTGGGAAGGCCGAATAAGGCGGAAGGCCTGACGAGAGATAGAGCAAACAGTCTGTCTCTGATAGAGGCGTTTAAGAGAGGAGAGAAAAGGAAGGAGATAGAGGCATTACAGGCAGGAATTTTTAAGAAAAGTTTAAAGGTGAGGAGATCGCCGGAAAAGCAACTGGAAAAACAACAGGAAAAGCAGCAGGGAAAACAAATAGAAAAACAGACGGAAATTCAGTCNTTCAGTTAGAAAAACAGCCAGAAAAACAGGTAGAAGGGGGGTTGGGGGAGATTTTGAGGGAAGTGAGGGAGAGTTTTAAGGAGGTGAAAACGGAATTAAGAGAGGTGAAGGAGGGGAGAGCAGAGATGAGGGAGTGGATGGAGGAAATGAGAAAAAGATTAGACAGTTTGGAGAGAAGAGTAGAGGAAATCGAGAAAGGTAGGGGAGTGGAGGAGAAGGAGGAAGGGTGTGGGGAAAAGAATACAGGGGAAAAGATAGAACAGACAGAATCAAGGAGAAAGGGAGAGATGAAGGAACTAGAAGAAAGGATGAAGAGACTAGAGTTAGAGGGGGAAAAGAGGAAAAGGGAAGAGAAGAAGAGAAATACAATTTTAAAGGGGGTGAAAGCGAAGGAGGAGGGGATAGAGGGGTTAAGAAAAGAGGTAGAAGAGATAATTAAAGGCGACAGGGACGACAGCGAGAGTGGAGGGGGTGAGGAGTATAGGGAGTAAAGATAGAGAGGGGAGGGAGATGGTATGGGTAAAATTAGCGAGTGTAGGGGAGAAAATAGACGTGATGAAAGGAAAGGTAAAGCTTAGGGAAAGAAGGGAGTGGATTGTGGATGATCTGACGGAAAAAGAGAGAAGGATAGAGTGGTGGATAAGGAGGGAAGCAGAAAGGAATAGAAGGGAAGGTAAGAAAGTAAGAGTAGGATATATGAAAATATGGATTGAAGGGAAATTATGGGTATGGGATGAGGTCAAAGACGAGTTGAGGGAATGGCAGGGAAGAGAAGTAAGGGAGGATGAAAGGGGGACAGAGAGGGGAAAGGGAGTAGGAAAAGAAAAAGGGGATTTTTAGAAGGGTGGGGGGAGGAAGAGGGAGAGAAAGAAGAGAATAGAGGAAATGAAAGATATGGGAAATGTGGAGGAGTAGAATAAGAGGAAATGATAAGGAATATAAAATAGGTTTTTGAAATGTAGCTGGCATGGAAAATAAAGAGGAAGATTTTAGGAAGAAGTTAATGAATTGGGATGTA
>QKQZ01005255.1:0-10771 GCA_003595255.1 Solenopsis fugax | reverse complement strand
ACCATACGCAATAATGCGCAAAGTTGATGCTAGGGCGATTCGAAACACCGAACGTCGAATCGTGCAACTTTTCTTAATAATACTATATATCGTTTTCTGAATAAAATAGAGTCTTAATAACAGCTTTTTTATATTTTATCATCTTAAAACATAAATTTCAGAATATTCCCGAACTGATTACGAATTACCCCGGGCTTATGGCATATATATATATACTTGGCACTGGTCGACATTTTTATATGTAGTTCAAAGCAAGTATTTCCGTGTTTTATCTATAATGGCATTGTGAAGGGGAAGGTTCAACCTTTCAAACCGTCCAACTTTTTTTTTTTAAATAAATACAGGACTCAGGAAACGCAAAAGAAAAAAAACTGCAACGAATAGCCCTAGTCTCCCCCATATTATACAGGGTGTCTCAGACCACACGTACACCCCTTTTATCTTCGCAGGATAAGGTTTAATCAAAAATATGTTCAGACAAAAGTTGTAGGACTTAAAATGATCTATTTATTGATCTTATTATTTATTTGATCTTGGGTGGTGTCGCAAAGGTCAGATCAAAATTACATCAACTTTTTTAAATGAAACCCTCCATTTTTTATTGCATATTCTTGTAGCTTACCTCGAGAGCTTTTCAAAACGCTATAATAAAATATTTTTCCATTAAGTACTTTTCGAGTTAGAAGGCTTGAAAGTTACAGTACCGCCAGCATCAGCATTACCCAAGATGTACCATTTGGAGGTTACTTACAAGTAAACCTACCCAAGTGTCACTCTTCGATTTTGATGAAACTTTGCACACTTCTAGGGCGATGAAAAATAATCGACACGTATTTTTTTATATTGGCGGTAATTCAGTTTTAAGGGTAGAAACTACCCTTTGAATATTTGGGGATNTGAAGACGCCATTTTGATAATGATATTTTCGACATCAAATTTGGATTCAGCGACATCGAAAACCCCCATAAAGCCTTCACAATTTAAATTGTTCAATGGATATCATTCAAATCTTGAATACATCCCCAAATATTCAAAGGGTAGTTTCTACCCTTAAAACTGAATTACCGCCAATATAAAAAAATACGTGTCGATTATTTTTCATCGCCCTAGAAGTGTGCAAAGTTTAATCAAAATCGAAGAGTGACACTTGGGTAGGTTTACTTGTTAGTCAGATTTAATCGTATGTGCATACGTTTTAAGCCCTACAACTTTTGTCTGAACATATTTTTGATTGGACCTTATCCTGCGAAGATAAAATGGATGTACGGGTGGTCTGAGACACCCTGTATAAAATATGATTGTAACTCATAGTGAATGTATGACTATGACTATGACGATTGGCTTGAGATCTAAAATTACTAATCCAATTACATTAAATTGATAATTTGAAATATGTAAAGCAACTACAAAAGTAAATATCATATTAGTTACTAGTTACTAAAAAGATGTAACTAAGTTATAGTTACAAGAAAATTAACTCTACTAACTGTAACTTCGTTACAAGTAACGAGTTACTTTCCATTCCTGATTTTTCTAGAAAATAATTTAATAAATAGAAAATAAATTTCGTATCTTGCCTGTTCATGCAAAAGTTTAACTAAAATTTGCGTTTCTTCCATTTGTTTCAGTTGATCTCATACAAATGCTGGAGTTTAATTTAACTGTGTCATTGCCAGCTGCCTCCCTACTGACAGTCGTCTTGGCATTAGTAGGTAAGTTCCTCATTTATCTTTAGGTATCTCTATTTTTAATTGCTTGTGTATTTTATTTTTGTTTTTATCATGTTCCTTGAAATTTTTCATGAAAAGTAAAATGTCTTTGTTGAATAGCATCTACATTCATCAGACTTTACATTGAAATGGAAACATCTTTTATGCGTATTGTTAGGTCTTACATTACAATTTTTTAGAAGCCTTCAATGAAAGGCGATTCGTTTTAGCTGGACTAATCAATTGATCGTGAATTCTCGAGCGAGTACATTTTGGTTGCGTTGTGCAATGAAATATTAAATACCATTTTACTAAATCACGATTGCCCTTGCTCTCTTTCTCTCTCTCGGGTTCTCGTTGGTAGGATGTTAGCTTGGTTACAAAGCTGATTGGCCGGGATGGTTAACCCAGGATTCTGCATAAATTTCTGATGAAGGCGCAACAGTTGGGTTACCCGCTCGAAGCCATTTAGTAGCAGTGGCGGCGGCGCGATGTCTCGCGACATCCATTTCCATTTCGACCTGAATATCTCTTCTTCGCGCTTCGCGTGTCCACTGTCGCACCAGTGGTCCAATTGACCTGCATAAGATACGACATCTCTAATCCTCCCAGCCGTCCGACGACTCTGGCAACATTAATAAAATCTGGATTTACGATCCTGGATTTACGTTTTCTCTTCTTGCATCGCGATACTTTTGTATGCGATAAATTATTTCTCTTGAGGAACGCTTCTTTCAGTCATTAATGAGTTTCAAATAGTTAATGTGTTCTTATTCTACGAATTTTCACACTTGTTTCGATGTAATATGCTGAAATATTAGATACTGTTTTTGCTTATCATCTCATCTCAGCCTTTCTTATTTCCATTTGTATATGTGTCTAATAAAACTGCACATTTACAAGCAAGTGTTTACTACCGGGAAAAACTGGGAAAACTTTGAATTTTCAGAAAAATAATTTTATATCTTTGAAAATTATGGATTTTCATGGGATTTTATTGGTATTCACAATCAGAGAAGTTTTTGGAATTTTAAATTTAAATTCTATCTCTTCTTTTTTGACGCAGTTGTTTCTTTGATTATATTTTCTTAATGCAAAATTAATAAATATGGCATACATCCGCGGATATTTTCTTGTGACTTGCAAATAAAAAAAATTAGTAACAGCTCGCACTAAATTAACGTTGTGTGTAATCACTGTTTAATCACTTTTTGAATTCTGCAATTCTGATGAGTTATAATATATAAATATTTATTAATAAAAAACAAATACTTTTTATTTTTTACATATGTCCCTCAAAACTTCACTTTCGAACACTTATTCAATTTGTTACAAAAAATTGTCAAAAACAACGGCGATTTACGAGCAATTTCTTTCAATTCTCTTAATGCCATATCAATGCAATTAATTTTTTGGTTAAATAAAGATCAAGATTGCAACTATATCTATTGGATTTCACAATAAAAATGATTCGTATATAGTCCAGTAGGAATTCGTTCATTTATACGTATACCACCAGTTGCGCGGTCAGCAGACAGCCGAGCGAAATGGTAACAGAAGTGGTAAATTTCCGGATCCGCATCCCTGTCCTCCCGCTTCTTGTGAGGTTGCCAAGAAGATCGTATGTACAAAAATCGATATATATATATATATATACATACATACATATATACACATATGTACGTCGAGTCAACATAGTAGGAAAAAGAAAGGGAGCCTTAGGGAAGTTGTTATCTGGAGTAATAGGTTCCGGTTCCTGTATGTCGCTTCTTGCTCTCTCCATCCGTCATCCCGTGACTCTCTCAGCTTTCTAAAACTTCTCTCGCTCCTCTGTCACATGTTATTTTTTGGTCAAAGAGGATATATCGTTACTTCTTTTTTTTTGTATTTTAGTATCTTTTAATTTTTATGCTTTTTTTCAATTTTTCCCTATACGATAATAAGGAAAGCACTGTGATGTCGCACTATCTGGTAATGCTATAGAATTTTTCTATGATAGAAATAAAATTCTGGAAATATTTTTGCAATTGTTTATAATAATATACTTCGTTAGAAGAAGCCTTTGTACTTTCGGGTGCGAATAACTCTATAATCGTTGATGTTTTGTATTTTCAAAATTTTTGAAATAATCTTGAAATACATGCCATTATTTACGTTAACATTTACATCACACATTACTCTTGGTATCTTGCGTTTTCTCAACGCTCTTTTCACCGTTCAACTTGGCATATTCTTTTTCAATTTTCGTCCCCGCGTTTGCGTCATTGATGGGCAGTATTTTGTCTGGCGGGTGCCCGCGGCATCATCAGCGTGAATTCACGTCAAATCGTCCACGCTGTCGTTCGGCATTTGGCATCGGGTACGACGTGGAAGACGATTTTGCATAATGGAACGTCAAAGAACGAAGGCACACCGGCGCCTCTGTGCATCAGTGACGCATGATCGACCGCCTAACATGCTGTAAACACATTTTCAGAGACGGTCAGAACACGTTGCGCACTCGCGCCATTCCGTTTATCTGCTTACAACGTCGATGCGAGGTCGTCATATATATATTAGCATGTTTTGCACGGGCGCGTGAGCGCGAGCGTCTCAACCTTTGTGAATAAATAGCTTTTAATAACTTGATTCGCGATAAAAATAAATTTTAAAATTACAAAGTTATTACAAAGGTATCTGAGCCGAAAAAAAGCCCACTTAATACAACAATTAATATAGATATAAGACCGTGAAATGTATAACACATTTAAATGAAGAAATGTCTAACAATGTTAAAGTGAATTTTAGTGTTCAAATAATTTTCTAGGTGATTTTATATATTTTATATAATTTCTGATTCCCCGAATGCGCACTGCATATTCGTCGGTCTTGAATCGCAGTTCTTAAATTGAACCCGAAAAATAATATTACAATATTAAATTGCTAATCAATTTAATAATAACTTTTCAAATTATTAAATGGACTAACAATTTAATTTGTGATATTACATTTCTGGCTCTATTTAACAGCACATTTTAAAAGTTTAGCAAACGTGCGGCGCGCAGTTCGGTGGGAACATACATTAAAAGAAATATTAACCAAATGTTTAGTTAAATAGTGATCAAATAAATTTCGTGATTACTGGTACTAAAAACTTAGTTACTTTTAACGAAACATTTGATTATAAGTTGTATCAAAACAATTGTTTGATTAAGGCTACAAATCGTTTGGTCAAAATAACTACATATTTAGTAATTGTAATTATAAAATTTATTTGATCACTTTTTAACGTTCTCACACCAAACATTTCTTTCAGTGTATAAATGTAGAGTAAAGGAGAGAGTTGTGGAATATCATTTTGTTTTTTTTTATAATAACTCAGTAAATATTAATGCAATACAAATCTAACCAATGTCAATTTATTAATAAATTTCTACCAATCAGCTTACGTATATAGAACGAATAATTTACAATTTATTGAAGAAGGAAAAAAGGATGTGTTAATGGAATAGCAGGAGGATCGTGGAATACTAACAATTAATAAATGAAAGGCTCTTTTATTATAAAAAACATAAATTAATGATCTTTCGTAAATTTTACACACAAATGAATGTCACAAAACAAGGTTTTATGAATTTCATAAATTATATTTTATTAAAAAAAACATTTGTTTTAATAATTTTTTGGCTTAAATATTTTTTTAAATTAAACTTTAAAATAATTTCTTTGCTTCTAATAAACATTATACAATGTCTATGATGAGATTGTAAAATCACAAGAAAGATGCACATGGCGAACGATCATATTCTACAATCACAGCCCACATATAACATGACTTTATTTGCCGAATTCATACACATATTATGACACACATTAAATTCAATAATATTATTTGAAATTCACGTTCAAGATCTTCAAATTAGACTAAAGTTAAAAAGTTAATATGTAACATACTTCTCAAAATTACGTACAGAGTACATCTGTAAAAATTTCTGCTACCTGTAAAACTAAAATTTAGTTTTTATAAAAACACAGCGAACACTAATGACCAGTAACCATCTTACAGTGTCTAAATAAACTATAATGAAGTAATTTTAACTTTAGAATTCAACGCGAATTATACGAGATATCATGATATTCCAACACCCCAGATACATTCCACGACCGCCGTCTTTCCTCTATATAGAAAATTATTATTGAACACTAAGATCCACTTTCGATCGGTTAATCGAAAGTTTTTTCTCTTTTTTAAAATTATTTTTGATGCTAACGAACATCTATAAAAAGATTTTTAAAAATAAAATAAATTAAGACTCTTTATTCAGCCCAGGTATCTTAAACGAGTAATAGTGTAAAAATGATCGATCTCATGAATAATCGAAAGCGGAATATTGCCGCGCATCTTTACACGTGTTCCACAGTATCGTAGTGTATCGTAGAGCAAGCCTCTCACCAATTTGTGTATTTTCATGCGGCGTGAATATCGTGCGTTATATAAAATATAACACGTTTTTATAATGCTACGATTACACAAATTATCACGATTATACATTCGCATATAAGAGGTGCTGACGTATGCAATGTAGGATAGTTAGATCATAGCATTAGAGCAGATTAAATTATTGTCTATAGTCCTCTGCCTCGTGTGCGCCAACTCTAAAGCCGCTTCTGCCGCCAAAGCACAATATAGCGTCAGCGGCGAAGATCCTGGTGTAGCGGATAATTTGGCCGGGATTCGCTATTCCATGATACGGCTCTGCTTCTGACATACGACGGTTAATGCGAGTCCTGATTGGTCCTTGATTAAATCTTCTATGCTTTGACGAGTACGATTTCGCTCCTAATTATCTCGTCAACAGTCACTTCGCGAAAGGAGATCTGCGAGTTTATACAGTCGAGCATTATACAAGACGTGAACGTGTCTCCGACGACAAGATAGGACCCGTATAGTTTACAGTCGCGGTAGCGGCTTTAACAATTGTACCCTGAGATCTTTATTGCTAACAGATCTGCAACGAGAGCTTTGGAAATTAATTTCAAAGAAATTTACGGGTTTATGTTTTCGAGATCAGATAAGTCGTTTATAAGACAGTTCGTTTATAAGATATGTGTGATTTTGCGATTTTGCTCTAGCAGATATCGCTAGCACTACGAATTTTTTTTTCTTTACTCGCAGTGCGATGTATAATTGGATTTTTAGTCACGAAATCGTATGCGATTTAAAATAATGTTTGTTAAATGTGTGTGTTTGTGTGTGTAATAACATAGGCTGCGTTCACTTTGATGCTCAAAGCGCTTGTGAGTATCATTTGTCCTTGTTTAATATTTGATAAACGGATGAAATGATGCTTAAAGTGCTGTGAGCGCCAAAGCATCCGTACGCAGCCATAATGTTAAATAGTAGTGACGACATCTATAATTTATACTTTACTCTTCTATGCACGGAGAGAATTGTCTCTTAGAATTTATCCTCAAAATCGTGACGTTGGACAACATGGACTTTGGAGAATTTTACTATAATTTTTGTAAAATTTAGTAAAATTTTAATTATTTTATAATTTAACCAATATATAATATAATATAAAATAATTTAGTTAAATTTTACTAAAATTTTATTAAAATTATAGTAAAATTCTTTGAAATCCTACAACTACTATAACTTTGAAGGTAAATTCAAAGAGAAAATATTTCTAAGAGAAAATATTCTCTCTATGTGTGAATATATACATGAATTATCTATATCTTTTTTATCAATTAAAAATATTTTGAAGTCCGATATCAAGTTTTTTGCATTGCACATTGACAATCATAATTTTTTTAAACATTGAAACTTGATAATTAAAAGAAATCATGAAATAGTGAAAACTTTTGTATTTTTGATGCTTGGATTGAAACAAAAAAAAGGAATATTACCACTTGGATTGACTTAGTTAATATAACATGTATAAATTTTATTTTAATTGCAATTTTGTGATATTCTTTTTTTAAGGGAAATCAAGGCTATTATTTATCACTCGGATTTTATTAAAAATAAATATTACCGCTTGGGTTTCATTCTTTAAAAGTAGTTGTATAACAGTTATTTGTTGAGAAGCATCAATACTCGGTATCTTTTTTTTACCTTTTTTTAAATAGATAATATTTAGTACAAAATAATGCACAATTTAAATATGAGATAAAAATCGCGATGAGATATATATCACATTCACTGCCATTGTTAATTAAGTTTGTAATCGCGATGCATAATTTTTTAAATCGCACATCTCTATCTACAAACTGGAACGACAATTCTTTTGCATGTATACAGAGAACATTTCTCGTAAAATTTATCCTGAAAATAAAAATTAAAATTAAAAAGAAACATTTTTTTCTAGGATGATATTTTCAATCTACCTTACAATGATTTTACACACAGCATGGTAAATAATTGGCGCTCTCAAATACTAAGTTCAAATTTTCTGAAATAAATGTTTTTCAAAAGATGATATAGTGGCTATTCGTTAGGTGGGGTAATTCGTAAAAATGGAAATATCTTTGTATGGGTATATGTTAANGTCCTAATGTAACGATGTTGCTAATAAAGTTTCGTTGGCGACGACGTCATATTGAAGTCGTGGCAGTAAAAAATGTGTTTTGCGACAGTCGAAGTAATTTCTGACAGTCAGCATTTCTTCAAAATTTAAGTAAGATAAATAAGATTCTTTTTGAAAACTTTGAATGAATCGTGTCCAGTTGAATGTATTTGAAACATTTCGTGTTTACTTTTTGCTGTGTGATGTCTATTTTTATAGATCATATGCAATAATGCGCAAAATTGATGCTAGGGCGATTCGAAACACCTAACGTCGAATCATCGTTTGAACAATTTTTTCTTTTAAAATTCGCGTTCTATGTACCAAAATACATAACTTAATACTCAACAGGTGTAATTACACGAAATTCGAATAGTCCCTGACTTGTTCCGAAAATGCTGAAGCAATAAAATTCTCTATTGTGTGTTTATTTTTTTTATTGTGTGCAACTTTTCTTAATAACACTATATATACTTTTCTGAATAAAACAGTTTTAACAACAGCTTTTTTACATTTTTTCATCTTAAAACACAAATTTCAGAATATTCCCGGACTGATTACGAATTACCCCGGGCTTAGGGCATATATACTATATATACTTGGCACTGGTCGACGTTTTTATATGTAGTTCAAAGCAAGTACATTTCCGTGTTTTATCTATAACGGCATTGTGAAGGGGAAGATTCAACCTTTCAAACCGTCCAACTTTTTTTTTAAATGAATACAGGACTCAAGATACGCAAAAGAAAAAAAACTGCAACGAACAGCCCCGGTCTCCCCTATAATTATATACCATTATACATCATTATATAAAAATTACATAAAAATTTTGCCTTAGACTATTGCACAATGCTGCATGATAATTTTTATTAAGCAGTTTATAAAATGTGTTTTATATATTTAAAAAATCTCTATCGTTACTTAATATAATATTTAACCATGAGACGCGGTAGCGGCTTGCGCCAAGTATCATTTACAGGAACAAACACAGTTTTTAACAAAAAAATGATTATATTTCTTAAATAAATTAATGTTATTAAAAAATGATTATAGTGGGGAAAAGTATAGATTTTTCCGAGCAAAATGAGACCAGAATGACGTCTGTAAGTGCATTCGATCCTGAGATATGAAACATTGCATGTATTTTTCAGCCCGATTTATGTCATTCAGATACGTCGTCGTCGTCGTGGTCGTCGTCGTCCTCTTCGCAAAATTTCTGGGTTGTCCCCTTTGGCGGTTATTTTGAAAAGCTTTACGTATATATTTCAGGTTTGTCTCCTTTGGCGGTTATTTTGAAGAGCTCTACGTATATCTATCTACCTATCTATCTATTTATTTATCTAGCTACCTATATATTTATCTATTTATCTATCTATCGATCTATCTCTTTCTAGCTATCTCTCTCTATCTATTTATCTATCTCTATCTATCTAGCTCTATCTTTTTATCTATTTATCTATCTATTTCTCTATCTCTCTCTTCTATCTCTCTCTATCTAACTATCTTTCTATCTATCTCTCTACCTATTAATCTATCAATCTAACTATCTATCTATCTATTCATCTGTTTATCGATCGATCTATCTATCTATTTCTCTCTAACTATCTTTATCTATCTATTTCTCTGTCTATCTTGTCTATCTAACTACCTATCTCTCTAACTATCTCTCTAGCTATCTAACTCTCTATCTGTCTATCTATCTATCTATCTATCTATCTATCCATCTATCTATCTCTCTATTTATCTATCTATCGATCTATCTCTTTCTAGCTATCTCTATCTATTTATCTATCTGTCTATCTATATATCTCTTTATCTTTTTATCTATTTATCTATTTACTTCTCTATCTCTCTCTTTTCTATCTATCTCTCTATCTAACTATCTTTCTACCTATCTCTACCTATCGATCTATCAATCTAACTATCTCTCTATCCAGCTATTCATCTATCTATCTATCTATCTATCTCTCTGTCTATTTGCCTATCTAACTATCTATCTAACTATATATCTATCTCTCTACCTATCTCTTTATCTATCTATCTATCTCTATTTATCTCTCTGTCTATCTTGTCTATCTAACTACCTATCTATCTATCTGTCTATCTTATCTAACTATCTATCTGTCTATCTCTTTCTTTCTTTCTAACTACCTATCTATCTATTTATCTACTTATCTATTTAACTATCTATCTATCTAACTATCTAACCTATCTATCTATCTCCTTCTATTGATCTATCTGTTTCTCTATTTTTTTTGTCTGTCTCTCTACCTCTCTATCTATCTCTCTGTCTCTCTGTCTATATTGTCTATCTAACTATCTATCTCTCTAACGATCTCTCTATCTATCTATCTATCTCTCTATCTCTGTCTATTTCTTTATCTCTCTATCTCTCTAGATATCTGTCTATCTCTCTATCTCTCTCTTTTCTATCTGTTTATCTATTTCTCTATAGGGTAACTGCGGTATTTACGCCGCGGGGGGATTTACACCGCAGGTGTCAGAAAAAAT
>QKQZ01005250.1:0-22595 GCA_003595255.1 Solenopsis fugax | reverse complement strand
CTCTCAGACCCGCAAATGTGTTTCCGTATTTTACAAAATCGGTGTGTTTAAGGGTTAAATTGTAATTCTATTGTTTTATTGTTAGTTAAATACGTAAAATATTGAATAGCAGCAGTGGCGGCATAAGAATGATTAAAAATTGACCCAAATTGGATACAATTCAACACATTACGCATTCAACAGTGTATAACTGTACTTTAACTTGGAAACTATGTCATTTTATAATCGAAAATCAGAAAGTTTCTATAGATTTATCATCATGTTTCCGTTTAACGCGTCGCGTTTTCGTTTCAATTTTGAAACTCCATAAAAATTATACGTCGCACGACAAGCACCGTGGAAATTTATTTCCACACAGTGTGCGTCAAGATTTCTATATTTAGCGCAAGGATACGTCGAGAGTGGGCTCTCTTCGACGCGGAATTGCGCCGGGTGCATTAACAGTGAACGGTGACCTCCTTGTAACGCATCTCGAATTCCCAGAACGGAGCCGCTGCCGAAATTTTGTACGGCGCGCGACAACGACAGGGATTGACGGGCCGTATAAATCCGATCCGGGCTTGAATGATGCCGAGTCGCCGGCCGCTATACATCCTCCCACTTTCCCTCTCGATTTCTCTTTTTACTTTTAAACTATAAAGCGACAAAGTGTTTAAATATCTTATCGGTGAAAGGATCGCGTGTCGGTGAAGCACGCGTCTTTAGTTACTTAAATTGGACTTGAAGGTAAAAAAAGCGGAGACAAGCCGAGTACAGAGATCTCCTTAAATAATGACTGCGCGTTCTATAAGAGAAACTTTTTCTATCAGTCGTCTCACCGAATTTTTCTTATCGCTTTTGTAATTCGTCGTCTTGATCGCTTATTTTAAACTTGCGTTATTTTTTTTGTCCACTTCGCCGTTTCGCGACGCCCGGAATAAAGCCGATAAATATCTTATTCGAAATCTAGGACGCGTTTGCAATTCGTATTACTACGGATTTGTGACGCGCTACCGCGATATGAAAATATGTTCCTTCGCGCGTCGCTTTGGATTGTTTCCAACTCGAATTTTGGTCTCCGTAATACGGTAATATCAATTCACTTGATCATTATCGAGATTATATGCTTTCAGAATACAAATTTGTAAATCAAGATTATCGTTTCTAAAGGAAATGTCTTCTTATTCCCCTAAATGCTGTCAAGTTACTAATGTTTAGGAGAATAAGATATAGAGCAGAAAATAATTTTGTTGGACCATCGAAATAATTATGTAGGACACGCAAGCATGATAACGTTACTGCAAACAGTTTTGACATTCTATCAATCTGCTAAACATCCGTCACAATTTTTTAAATTATTTATAATTTTTTTCAAATCTGTATTTCAGCAAAATTGTTCCTTCCGTGTTAGACTTGATTCATACGAAAGGAACGGGCTTGCTAAAGTATCTAAAAATTTAGCCAAATACTCGATAATAATTTTGTTAGCCCATCAAAATAATTATGTAAGACACTCAAGCTTGCTGCAGTGTCAAAACTTTATGCATCATTGTTCATTACACTTGAGCATTCTACATAATTATTTTGATGGATCAGAAAAATTATTTTTAAATCTGTATCTACACGCACTGAAAAAAAAGTCTGATTACTACCAAATGTATAGTGAAATAGTATCAATTAAATATTTTGTCAATATAACCAAAAATAATTTTATTTTTCTAAATGTTTAGCAAGTGTTATCAAATCTGGTATAAGTTACTAAATATTTAGAAAAGTAAAATTATTTTTGGTTACATTGACAAACATTTAATTCATACTATTTCACTATACATTTGGTAGTTATAACCAGTTTTTTTTTTCAGTGCGGAAAGAATTTTCTCTTACAATTTACCTACATAATTATGATAATCATGGGACAACATAGACATCGAAGAATTTTACTATCATTTTAGTAAACTTTGCTAAATTCTGAAGAAAAATTCTCTCTGTGTAATTAAACTTTTAGACAATTCAGCAAATCCTTCTTTTTCCGTACTGAATTGAGTGTTTGTCATAAAAACTTTGTCGGCAATTATCTCTAGTTTCTCTCGCTCGTTAGAGGAATGTGCAGTGCATATTAAAAATAGCTCGGTGAGAAAAGATAAACCCATGCCCGCTTGACACTGCACAAAATTCCGTATTGCCTCGTCCGAAATCTGCGTCAACCTCTCAACGGTGAGCGGATATTTAGGCCGATGCGCTCCATATCGTCCGAGGTTCCAGCGCGGGGTGCACCGAAAACTGGTGCATCGTACCTCGCGAGGTATCCACCCCCGGCCGCGGTGGTGTGGCGACAGCCGCGCTTGCGCTTGGCGATGCACCCACACGTCGATCGGTCACATCTCGGTCGGTGATCTTGCTCGGGTGAAGCACGTCGGTGTCGGCGAACCGTGTTCGTTCACGAAGTAGGTCAGGTCTCAATGGCGAGAAGGAGAAAGAGGGGGGGTGAGAAGAAGGGAGAGAGACGAACACGTGTATGTGCGCTCGCTCGTGCACCACCACCTCGTGCAGCAACGCTATGCATCTATCTTTGAACTATGCATGCCGAGAGACTCGCACGTAGTGAGTCTCCTTTTAATTCTTCTTTCTCCTCTTCCCATCTTCTCGGCGTTTTTCCCCTCGTCTCCTTCGACCCGTCGACGATACCGTCGTCGTCGCCGCAGCCGCGAATGCACAAAGCGACGGCGATGCACCGAGTGCGCGTCGAGTGCATCGTCGTGGCGGATGTAGGGTTCTTCAGGATTCATCGAGCGATTCTCGATGAAAACTCTCAGTTGAACGTAAGCTTAGTTCTGCATCATCTATATAATAGGATGACTTCGATGACAATAGTATCTCTAAATTAATGTCTTCCGGACTCGTAGCATTTTTCTTAGTTTTACTTTTAATTTTTGTAATCTTTGGTGACTTAGTCTTTTGTATTAATCCTTTCTGCTCTCTAATCTTCGTCAATTTCAAGTAAAAATAAAAAGATTAAAATAAAAAATGTTAGGCATGTTATAACTATCAACATACTTAAAAATTATTACATTTTGTTTTGAATTTTAATAGCGCATAATATCGCTCGAGGCATTTGCTTAGCTTAGATTAAAAGTATAATAGAAAGTCAGAAAAATTTTATTTCAAGAAATAATTTCTTTTTACATTAAATTTAGGCGTCAAAAATTTAAATTTTTTAAATATTAATAACAAGACTGATCGAACGTGAATATTGAATCATATAAGCATAAAAATATGTACTTTCTGTTGAAAAATACAGGAGAAAGTATATAAGAATATATGTCAAGTCTAGCTCGATATTAAAGTCTTAAGTGTTAAGTATATATTTTCGTCCACTGTTTCTCTAACATTATCCATGCGTATGACAAGTGTTAATTACGATTCAATCATACTCTACAAAAATATGTCTTAAAAGCTTGTGATTAAGCTCACCTACGTTGTGAGGCGTTCTGTATTGGTAATTTTCCATTGTGTCAAACTAGGTCATCAATATCGATGAGAACGTAGGGAGATTTAAGCGAAAGAACGCAGAAAATTCTATTTCGTAGTACGTCGATAATATCTCAGAAAGTGAAACTAGGATACCGAGACGCTGCGGTCGAGTCCAGCGAAGAGAATTACTGCGTTCCATCTCTATTTCGTACACGTTAGAATAATCAAATAATTTTGTAACAACTTAAATCATTTTTATTAATATGAAATCATCGTTAATTTAACCGAGTATAATGATTCAAACGCGTAAATTGACAAAAATTTTTGACCATATTAACAGCTACGTTAAGGAGATAAAATTTTACATTAGAAATTGATTTTATTTTTGGACATAAATTGTATTTATCGCACTCGTACAATAAAATTTATAGAAATAATTTATATCTACACGACTATTTCTGGCTGCTTGGCCCGAGAGTCGGCTTTTTAATTGGTCGATAGTGCTCGAAACGGAGCGAGAATCGTGCCCGGATGACCTCAGAGTTGCAGAGCTTCGGGGCTGCAGGTACGCAACTGCGGCCTGTCCCATATTCTCATGGAGAGCTCGGACGCTCGATAACCGAGATATCGAGACGTGACGTAGGTGTGAGAGGCGAGTGAACCGGCCCACAACCGTGCGCTGCTCAGTTCCTGTGTGCGTGAGTACGTACGTGCATTACGTACACTTTACTTAATGAAACAATTGGACTGACCCGGACTACTGCTCCGGCGTTGTCGACACTTCGTTTCGCGAAAGAAAAATACGGTGTAGAAGCTGCGACCGGCTCATTGATGAGGATCGTCGTGCATTCCTTCTTGACAAGAAAGATTAATACATTATTTCGACTATGTTACATTATTTTAACTATTAAACCAAATCTGAATATCTAGCATTTGAAATAATACATTACATACATTTATGCTTATGGATTTATGCTCTTAAATTTTTAATTATTTTTAGATATTACTTTAAAGAATATGAAAATATTTGATATCATTTTATTCGATTTGCGTCTCATTACTCTGCATTGAAATGCTAGATAATTTAAAGAGCTTCTCCAATCTTTTTACATAAAATGAGAACAAATTTTGAGAATAAATTAATGATTAATATGTGAGAATTTCTAAAACTTTTTCAAATTTTTTGACCGTAAAGTTTTCTTTAAATAATTTTGTAAAATAGTTTAGGGACTTAGCTTAGAGGAAAGAGAATTTTAAGTAATTTAATCGCAAATAAAATTTAAGTATTTTGAAAAATTATTTTTACAAGAATGAATATAGAGTTTAAAAAACATTTAGAATTAAAAAATAAAGTTTCATATAATAAAAAGTGAAGTATCACTTTCATGTAAGAATATGAAATGTTCATGAATTATGCAATTCTCTTTAAGTATGACGTCAGGGTGAAAATGCAGCAACGTCACTTGTCATTTAATATTTAAATCATTTTATATTGTAAATAATATAACAATTTATCAATATTATAAAAAAATATTTAAAATAATATTATTGTTTTTATTGCTTGACTTTTGTTTATTACTTTAAAGATGGCAAAAGCTCCCGCGTTAAAAGATATATATATGAATGAAAAATCACGTGACTTCCCTTCACTCTTTCAAGCTGGAGAACCCCTTTAACGAAACGCAAAGCTCCGATTTGGCTCATGGAAAATTTACGCTCAGGTCGGTATGTTGTTTACGATAGATTCATCTTCGTGCATTCTCTAAGCATTGCACGTGCTCCACTGGTCAGTGGTCTTATTTTGCGAAATTATTGCCGCGATAGGCACTAGTCCGGGTCAGACCAATTCGCTTCATTAAGCGGAGCGTGTACGATGCATCACACGTACGTGTCACTTGGTTACGAGGTGATACTGCCTGCCCCGCGTTTACACCTACGCGTGGTTTACGACGGGCATGTGGAGCAGGTCGCAGCTGTGTACCTGCTGCGCCGCAAGTGCTCGGCACTTGTAATGTGCGCGACAGATTATTATTTAATTTGCCGTACTTTGTAAAACTGACGAGTGTGCGACGAGGAACGTTTATTATAGGACACTAATTTTCCTCGAATTAATGCGCGCGGCGTGCAAATGTACTATTTTATTATATACATTCTAAATTTAAAAAAATGAGATAGACCAGAAAAGTGAAGCTAAATATTAAACTTTGTAGTTATATAAAAAGTGTAATTGTTATATTTAATCATTAGTAATATATTATTAATATATTAGATTTATTACACATTCTTGGACTATTTTTAAATAATATCTACAAGTTGATCAATTTATTAATATTAAATCTAGTTAAGAAATAATAATAACCCCCTTAATATTTTAACATATTTAGTATAAAAATTTAATTCTGCTTTCTAATTTCGAGAGGCACTTAGTGAAATTATTTTGTATTTTTAATCAGAACTGCAAATCTGAAAAATGGAGTTGTCACGCTTTTTCTTTTTTGCCGGGAATACGCAAATAAAATCATTGTAAATTTATATTACAAGAGGAGGCTCAGAAATATATTTCATGGATTTTGATCAATTTTTACATCGAAATTCTGGAACATTAAAAAATAATCCCCGTTGCACTTTTACGGTTTTTTTTTTTCAGAGAATCGTGATTTTAGGTCAACGAATCGCTTATTAGCACACTGTTTAGCTGAAAATAACATTAGCTCGAAAATGTGATTGTAGTGAGAAAAAAAGAGAATCGAATTTTAAAATGTCTCTTCAACGGACACGAACATAGGAGCATAGAATTCGTAGGCGAGCAGTGGTACCACTTGCCAACTCCTACCGCTTGACAACAATCAAGTATTTGGAGGTATTTCACGTTTCGATTGAAATCGAAGAATAAAAACTTTTTCAAAAACGAGTTTTTGAATCCAATATGCATACGTGAAAATGTTTTGTTTTTCTTCCAATATCTATCGATTTCCCGAGATCTGAAAGCGATCCGTTGTCATGACCTAAAATCGCGATTTTCTCGGGGAAAAAAAAATGCAACCTGCAGACTTTACAAGAGTTATTTTTCAGTGCTTCAGAGAATAACCGTGCAAAAATTGGTGAAAAACCGTGTAATACATTTCTGAACCTCTCTTCACAGAAAAAAAATTAGTATCAAATCAAGAATTCATTGTTTCATATATAAGCAAGAATATAAAATCTCCTTGGAAGTACTTATAATCTCAAAGAGACATAATTTGCTAACATAAAGAAATTTTGTTTCTTCATGTAAGCAAATTATGTCTGATTAAGATTATCAAATTCTTCCAAGAAGATTTTATATTCTTGCTTATATATGAAACAATGAATTGTTGATTTGACAGTCATTTTTTTCTGTGTTCGTTAGACTCATACACCCGTTGAGATGTACACCACTAACATTGAGCGTGTACTTTCGCAAGAGTAATTTTAAGAGTCCCGAGGTAATGTTTACGGGATATCACGCTGCTTGCATTCCCGACGCGTTTTCACCTCTCCTGGCGGATATACACTCGCGTGCGAGATTGCACACGAGCCGCGCGCGAATTTTTTCATCGGACGCGAAGACACGCGAACCGCGTTGTCACTCGGTCGATGCAGCGCACCTACGCGATCACGCCGCTCCGCTCCGGCACTGGGCCGGATGGGTGGACCGATCCGGTTGCGGCTCCCGCGTACCTGCCGCACCGAGGTCATCCGGGCAGCGCCTCGTTCTCTCTTATCCTCGTTCCCGGTCCGATCGTCCCGCATAACCGTGTCGGCTTTTTCACTTTCTTTCACTCTCCTCGTCGCCGTCGTCGGCTGATCGCCAACTTCCGCGCCTCGTTCTTTCCGTCTCTGCCGGAAGTTCAGTTAACTCTTGCGTGGCGAATCTTAAAGTCGCTATTACGTTTATTATTTGATAAGGTATGTTCGCTTTTTTTAATTAAATTTTTTATTTTTACACAATTCAGATAAATGCATCGCATAGTCTAATTTAGCTACAGTTTTAATAATAAAATTCTTATATGAAGTAGGTACTTAGAGTCGTCTTAATCTTTGTTTTAAGTTTAGGGGAGGGAAAGAGTTCTTATTTTTTTGGGTTTATGTCGTTTTGTATTTTTTATACTTATCACATAATTATGTAAAGCGCACTTGAATGAATAAAACCCACTTAATTTATTTTGTTTTTTAAAGACTATCTATTTAAATTTTTTAAAAACAAAATAAATTAAATGGCCTTTATTCAGGTCAGGTATTATACCTTAAGTATTTTATGAATAATTTAGCTTGTATACGTCTTTGAAGATAGTTATTTTGCATTCGATATTTAAAATAGCTAGAGTATTTTCCTTAATTCTGTTGTGAATAGTGCAATATGCATAATAGTATTGACACTCTGTACACACTGATTGAACAAAAATGTCCAGCGCATTTTTCTTCTCTTAAATATTACAAATATCTGGTCAATCAGCGGTCTCTATCCTTTCCTTAAAAAAAGTTTAGCATTTAGTTTTGGAAAACTGCCTTAGGATACAAATAACTATAGTGTGTAGAATAATTGCTTCTTTTATAAAACAAATAATGTAAATGTTGTAAATTTTTTTTCTTTATTTTCAATTAATTCTCATTTAGAATATATTGAAGGAATTTCACAAATTATTTCAAAAAATTGAAATTTAAACGATAATTTTGAGCTAAAATGCGAAAACCGCTATCATATTTGCGCTGAATGTTGTAAAAATATTCGAAAATGTTTCTTGTAATTAGTTTAAAGTTTTTGTAACGCTGTATTAATAAAAAAATACATTATTTAAAATGTAAATGCAATGTACCTTTTATTCGTTCGTGCATATTAAAGTACATCATTTTTCAAATTACTAAATAACTCAACTTTTTGAACAGCCGACACTTGAATTACTTTCTTTTGTAATTTGAAATGTCAACTTTAAGAAATAAAAGTATTTTTCTTTAAGTCACTTTTAAAATTATAAATTTTTATATAAAAAAAGCATTTCTCTAATTTTGTCTCTAATTATAATTAGTTATAACATATAGATACAATTTTTTTAAATTAATAACGACACAAATACTTTCTGGAAATGTTAAAGTATATGTATGAGTCACTGAAGAATTTTTATGTACTTGTAAAAGTATTGAAAATTAATTTAAACGTGAATGACCCAGCCGAGTATGGAAGATGCCTAAAAACAACGTGTGCACACAGAGTGTTAAGCGAAGAGGTACGATAAAGGGTTACGCCTTCAAGACGACTCCCTCCGGGATTCTCCAGTCTTCCGAGACTCGTTCGCGCGTTTCCATGCCTTCCAGGAATGTTCCCTCGGATCCACACACACATTACGACCTCTCGAACGATTCATTTCGAGTGCCCCTTTAACGACGTAACGAAGAATCCGCCGCGCGCGAATGTCGTTTCCGCGAATTCATTAAGGTTGACGCGCGGTGTAAACTCGCACGGTGTGCAGTCGCATAGTTACTGAACGCTTGAAATAAACGCATGGTGCGTGAGCCCGAGGCGAGCGATTTACACGTGTGCACGCACGTGAGTGCACGCATGTGACGCGTCCGTCGTGTCGGGACGACGACGGGAAACGAGCAGGCCTCCGGATTGTGAGCCGGTCAGACAATCGTTTCTCAGTCGCTTTGAAGACGTCGCGTTGAGAGAGACCGACGAAGAAATCTTCCTTGAAATCTTCCTCGTGGCATAAAGATTTTATTTCTAGTGTAAACTCCCGCTCTTACTACGTAAAATCTTTCGCGGAATTTCGATGAAATTAGCAATTATTTAAAAGCACCAATTTTAATTGCGTTGTCTATGGCCAGTCTCCTTTTATTTTCCAGAAAGTACAGAAAGTAACGTCCTTTGAAATTCCAAGTTGGCGGCAGTTTTGACTACGGAAAAATTTATAGGATTGACAACGTAGTGTGTGGCTTGAATCGAATTTGCACCGACACACCTGCGCGCCGTGTTCATCTGTCTCGCATATCCACTCGCGTTCACTTATGGGAGCGAGCGTACGTATCTCTTGCTCGCTCTCTCGAAGTGTTCAGGACCAGCCTAGACAGAGAGAGAGAGAGAGAGAGATGAGATGAGATGCGCTCACTTTAACTGCGTTTATGCGCGTCTTTCAATGCCGAAGGATGTCGGTCGGACATGGAACAAAGTGAGGAGGGTTGATAAGTTAAAGATGCTCTTCAACTTATTTCTCTCGACTTATTTTTCTTTATTAATATAAATCTCTCAATGTCTGTATTATAAGATTCTCGGCATTCTGCATTTAACTCGAATGAGAAATGAGATTTCGAGTTTAAAGCTTACAAAGTAATAATACGAGTAATAATAAGAGTGTGAAGCAATAAGAAGACTCCGACTTCTCAATTTAAATTAAAGAATAGGTAATAAATTGAAGAATTTAATTGAAAGAATTACGCATTCGGTCCATTCGAATAAGCTGGTGCAATGAAAAACTCGAGTAGATTTAATATTTCATTTTATTCCTCATTTTTAATAACTTTGCCATTTGCACACGTTTTGCTAACATGATAATATTCGATGATGGCTTGAAATGCTAATAGAAATAATTTCTATCGTAATCAAAATTTAAAAATATTTTAGAATTTTTTTCAAAATTTTTTTTATTGAGCTAATCGAATAAATTGGATTAATGTTAAAAGTATATTTGTGTTAAAAAAACTTAACCGCTAACTACATAATAATAAAATTAGAATAATTTCGTGATGACTGCGGAACTTGACAAATTAAATCGAATTGAGAATCGTCGGGCGGGTTTCTTTAACGTAAAATCTGATTTGCCCTACGGTCAGACCGATTTGCCGTGTACAGAAAGACATGCGGATTATTATTGCCGAGCGAGCGATGAAACCGCAGGAAACTGTTGTGAATCAACCGAGACCTTGATGCCGATGCACCTTTGCAAATTATTCTCGAGGATCTCGCTTGCACCACGATGCAACCCTAGAACGTGGGATGCAGTATATGCATATGAGTCGCGACTTCAGGCGGCGGCGACGGACGGCGGCATCAGTTTTAGTGCGCCGTAAGCCAGTGCATTACACCATGCGCAGGTTCCTTTAAAATTAACTCATAATAACTCCGTAAACTCACTGCTGTAAATTAGCGGCCATCGCGGGAGAGCAACAAAGCCGACCGAAATCGTCGAAACGGCCTCGGCACACTAAGAAAAATGTTTTGTAAAATCAACTAAAGTTTGGTTGATTAGTGATCAAATGAATTTTATAGTGATAGTTACTAAATATATAGTCGTTTTGATCAAACAATTTGTAGTTTTAACCAAATAATTATTTTCATACAACAAATTACAAAAAGAAATATGAGAATTAATATAAATTTATTGGCTCCGAAATTAAAACAATTCAAGATAATTTACCAATGCGATCCTAAGCAGTTATTCGTGCGAGTTTAATAAAACAATAATTAAAATAACTTGAATATTCACATATAAATCAATGGTACGATGTCAAGTTTTTACAATACACAGAAAAAAAAATTAGTAGATATCAAATCAAGAATTAATTATTTTATATATAAGCAAGAATATAAAATTTTCTTGGAAGAATTTATAATCTTAAACAAACATAATTTGCTTACACGAAGAAAATTTTTCTCTTCATATAAGCAAATTATGTCTGTTCAAGATTATAATTTCTTCCAAGAAGATTTTATATACTTGCTTATATATAAAACAATGAATCTTGATTTAATACTAATTTTTTTTTCTGTGTAGTGTCCAGATGTTTCGATCCATGATATGGATCCTCCTCAGTGAAATAACGAAACGGTGAAGTTCTATGCCCATAAGCTCTCCTTCCCAAAATACTTATTTACGTCCAAAATTAAAAGATTTATATCCAAAATTTAATTGCATCTTGAATGCAGGGAACAGAGGTCGGGCTTATAGCCTGTATGTGTGATGTAAGTGTACAACAATACTGATCGTACCATCGATTTATATGTGAATATTCAAGTTATTTTAATTATTGTTTTATTATACTTGCACGAATAACTGCGTAGGCTCGCATTGACAAATTATTTGAAATTACAAAAAGTTTTTGGTTTTTTTGTTAAATGTAACAAAGTTTTTGGTATCAGTAACTATAAAATTCATTTGATCACTATCCTACCAAACGATTTCTCTCAGTGCAATTCTAGTGATGCAATCGAGACTCCTGAGCGGCTTAGCGAATGAGCGAAAAAAAATAAAGCCCGCGTGTGTGCGGATTGACGATTGCAAATCCGGTCCACGTATCTGGAAAATTTTTTAACGCTAGTGATCAGCGGTTGGCGTATTTAGCTTGTCATCACAGAGCAGCTTGAACTACTTATTTTTCAAGACGTATATTGTAATCGATCGGGGCGATGAAGAACCATCGTTTGCTGATCGGGGCGTGGACTCGCGAGCTAGTTACAACGAAGCACGACGAATCGAAGAGAGTCGCGATCCACCGTCGATGGGAAAGCTGCAAGAAAGGGGGAATAACTCGCAAGAAAAGGACTGCGTCTCGGGGCCTTGAGGAAAAAGACGACGGCCATGTAGAGTAGATCCGGCCGTCAAGGGGACCGTCTAGGCTTCGCGTTGGTCATCGCGCGTAGCCCGCCGGAGTATAAGTCCACGGTGATATAAAGTCCATGGACTCGGCCTGAAATCGGGAGTGGATAACCCAGCTGTCCCAGCCGTCGCAAGCATGCCCCCGGCCGCATCTAATTCTCGCGACTTGTCACAAAAAGCGCACATTGTTGCGCGCCTCGCTGTAGCGCCCGGCTCACACGCACGCAACTCGGATAGCTCGCGAATACCCACGTTAGAGCAACCGCTCACAAACTAGCACACGTTACGGCGCGCAGCGCGCGCGTTGCATAGGCGATGTAATAATAGATTGTATTCACGGCCCCGGTGTATGCTGCGGTGGTGCGCGGGCCCCCACCGCAAATTACGGACAATCATCCCCGCCGTGCGCGCTATCCGTATCATCCTTTTTTCGGCAAATAACACGCTGCTCGCATCTACAGGGCGTCCATAGGCGAAAGACGCGGAGCTGGGAGTCTCGGGTGTATCGCCGTGGCGGAAATAAGACTCGAATCTGAGTGGAATTACCGTGATACGATCTTTTTGCGATTGACGATATTAATTTGGGATCGAGAGTTGTCGTGACAGTGTGACGTAGAACTCGCTTTTTCAATAATTTAATAACTCCTCTGCTCGAGTTGAGAATAATACTGAGAATTTATTGCTGGGATTTATTATTATAAATTGCTTGGAGAAGTTTATTTATTCTTACACGAATTTTCCTATTAGGAGTGCTTACTTTTAGTGTTCAATTTTAAATAAAATTTACAGATAATTTAGCTGGTAACAATCAAAATTGCATATTACTTATTTGTACTCTATACTTCTGCCAAAATATTTATTATAGTGTCAAAAAAAGTTTACACAGAAAAAAATGACTATCAAATCAACAATTCATTATTTCATATATAAGCAAGAATATAAAATCTTCTTGGAAGAATTTGATAATCTTGATCAGACATAATTTGCTTTGATGTGAAGAAACAAAATTTCTTTATGTAAGCAAATTATGTCTCTTTGAGATTATAAATACTTCCAAGGAGATTTTATATTCTTGCTTATATATAAAACAATGAATTGTTGATTTGATATTAATTTTTTTTTCTGTGTAGTTATATTTAAACAAAAAATTTTAATTATTTTAAGTGACGTAAATTATCACGCAACTTCGTGATATTTTTAAATATTGTTTCATAAAGGTTTCACAAAACTTGAGTCGCGTTCTAATCTGACCACCCTGTAAAAGCCCCTCACTGTAACTAGCGTGGCACGAAGTGAATATCGGGAGGGAGGCAAGTATTCTTTACTACACGATGCAGTCCGCAGCTCATGGAAGCACGGACACCTACGACCTGACCACACGCAATCCTCCGTCCCGCCTGTTCTCGTCCTCTCTCACCCCGCCCTACCCTTTTTCCATTGCAATTGATTTACAAACTCGTATTAAGCTTACGTACGCGCTCGAATTGAGCAGATGGCCGGCGGACGAGCGCGCGGGATGTCTTTGTGCCACGATCGCGAGCTAAGTGCGAAATTATTGGGGGGTTTAATGCATCAGTGGAAAAGAGAGAGAGAGGAAAAATCGTGATGCGTGATAGCTTGCGTGAAGCCTGGAAAATTACTTGGATATTGATAATAAGTAGGCAACTGATACCACCGTCGAATATTAAGCTTTCATTAAAAAATTAACTTTCTGTAAAGACATTATTTATTTTTTCATGTCTTAAGCAAGACCATATATGCCACCAATGTTCTAGGCAGGTAACACTTATAATAATTTAACAAAAAAAAATGAAGTAATTAAATTAAAATAAACTCTTTATTTATAAATTAGAAACAATATCAATATCTAGCTCGACCTATCAAAAGCAATAACATAATAAGAAAAGGTCAACTACAGCGAGCAGACAACCCATGTTATTTATATGTAATTAATAGTTTATTTAATTATAATTTAATCTTTATTTATAATTTAGATGACACTTTATTTCAAAGTTTAATAACTGCTAGCATTATTTAATTTTTATTTTTATTTACGTTCATTTTTTTTATTGCATTGATTCTTTTAGATACTAAAATACTAAAAAACGAAAATATCGCTTTGTTTTTTCAGAAACTTTTTATTAAAAAATAACACTAGAATTTATTGATTATATATAAGAAAAAACTTTCCAATATACAATATGTTTTTTCTAAAAATTTGTATAAATTGTTTGAAACGTATTTTCTTCTTTCTGCACTGAAAAAAAAGTTTGGTTATAACTATCAAATGTATAGTGAAATGGTATCTATTAAATATTTTGTCAACATAACAAAAAATAATTTTATTTTACTTAATGTTTAGTAAGCATTATCAAATCTAATATAAGTTACTAAATATTTAGAAAAGTAAAATTATTTTTGGTTACATTGACCAAATATTTAATTGATACTATTTCACTATACATTTGGTAGTTATAACCAGTCTTTTTTTCAGTGTGTCTATGAAATTTCGCCACGATTGTACATGTAAACTTTATTTTAACATTACATCTAAATTTTGAAGAAAAGAACTACTACGAAATGTGTATTGTTTTACAGAATTATATTTTATTATTAATTTCATAATAACATAAATTATTATAAGTTACACATGCGGAAAATTCATGAAATCAATGCCATGTTCTTATTACATCAAATAAGAACGTAATTTTAAGACACAGATATTTGTACAGAACGAAGAAGATTCGATTCGCGAAGACTCCCGAGCGCGGATATAAGATTGCATTGTTTAACGAAGTAGGTCGAGCACGCCGTCCTGCTTTCGCGATACATTTTCTACCGGAAGCTTTCGGGGTGGAGGAAGCATTTCATATTCTCTCTCTCTCCTTCAATCCTGCGCTTTCTTTTTGCGCTCACGCGCGGGATCGTTATTGCGAGCTTGCGCATTATGTTTCGTGTCACTGCTCCACCGCCAGCCAACTTTCGCGGCAACTTCCTCCGAGAGCGTTTGTTTCAACCCTCAATGGTCCATCCAGGCTTCATGAAACTTCTCTGGTTTCCCATTCATACGTTTCTATATAGATTTGTACATCCTCTATTGTTTGCTGTTGGTGAAAGAACGGCCTAAATGTTCTGTATATTTTCGAGTATCGAATTATTACTTGGATTCACCGCGTTCGCTGTAACGCGGCTGTCGCGCGCGTTAAATGCAATTTGCCCGATATTATTATACCCCGTTTCAAAGAACGATCGAAGCTATTATTATTTATAACGCAATCGCTTTTATAATAACGTATATACACTGCAAAACTCCGATTATTTTGTTATAAATGCACATATATGAAAGTATCAGGTAAAAATAAGAGTTATTAACTCTAGAAGACTATTAATATTGAGTTTTAATGTTTATTAATCAATGTAACATACTATTTTTATACGTTTCATACTTCTGTTTAAAATATATATTTATAATCTGTACATTCGTAAATACAAATAATCTATAAATTATTAACTTAAATTGCTTATTAGAATAAATGAAAGGAATAAAATTCCTGTTGGCTTGTATGTCAAATTTTCGCGCGATAGTGTAGAATTAATTATCATTGCATACCTTGGAACATTTGAACCTTTTTTTTTGTTTTTAAATATTTTGTTAGCTATAAATAGTTATATATAATTTCTTTTAATACATAATACATCATATATAGTAAATACTTTCTAAAGACATATATAATAAATAAATTCTAAAGATATACATAAAAAATATGTGTATTTAAATAAAAAAACTAAAAAAATAGAAAAAGTATAGATACGATAAAGTATATGTAAGAATTACTTAATAATTTGTATATAGTTATAAAAATGATGTACATTCGTGACAAACACGAATGATCCATGGTGCGTAGCAAGGAAAAGGTGTGTATTAAATTTGAAAAATAATGATAAGCAATAATAATACAAGATAATTTCTACAAAAAATGAGAAGCATGTCTCTCTAGAGACCAAACAAACGATAATGCAGCGCACAAGAGTGCGACGACTTTGCCAAATAAATATATAGCAAGAAACGTCAAAGTTCGCACCTTTCGACGCCAAACTAGCGAAATAAAAGAGAAATAGGAAAAGTCTTCGTCGTAAAACATCCAGTGACGCATATCGTGTGGTCGCGAAGGGCTACGCATAGGCAGTGCCTCGAATACGCTCGTCGTTCTCGTTTCTCGCAGTTTTATCATCTCGTGAGAGAGAGCAACGAACGAACGACTCGACGCGCATCGCCATTGTGGTCCGTTCGCACGTTCATTCTTTATGCAACCGAGGACGATGCGTTTCGCCTGTGTATCTGCCTCGGTATCTGCGTACAGAAAAATATTTCTCTTCACGCGTATCATTCTTCCAGCATAACTTCGTTTATGAAAGTCTCTCATTTTATGCCAATATTTTACGTAAATAACAACTTCCGTGCGTTTTACTCGGCGCCTTCGCATTCACGCATTCGCGTAATTGATGCGTGTAGCTCGCAGCTGTGTAATTTATTATATTATGCTTTGAGAGAAATGTATTTGTGACAACTATATAATTGAGTGTTAAAATAATTACGGAATAATAACATAGAAGCTCTATTTTTATAATTATTGCTACTATAATATTAGTAATAATAACATATAATGTGTTAGCTGACAAAAAAATGGTTGCACACAGAGAAGAACGTTTCTTTGTAGTCTCAGTATTTCCATTAGCTAGGATTACATATTTATTTCACAGAACAATATAACTTTAAATAAAACATTATTTTGTTAATTACAAATAAATTATTTTGTTTGGCAAAAAAAATACGATTGTTTAAAACAATACGTGAAGTAATATTTTCTTTGATTAAATTAAACAGCCTTCCCGCGATAGACCCACGAGGTTTCTACTCACGCGGCCCACTTTCGCTGGGTGGCTAGTGGCTCTAATAATTCGTAAACAAGATTTAGCACACAGGGAATATAAGGCCACGCGGTGCGAGTTTCAGTAATTACCCACAGCTTAACCAGAAATTGTGAATATTCCTAATTATACTAGAGGAGGTATTACGGCCATTGTAGATATTATGACCACTCTGTTGTTAAGTGAGAAATTCTAGTGATTATTCATGGAATAATTTGTTTAGTAGCCCGCCGGTTATGCAACGACACTAATATACTAATGCAAAATAGCCGACATTTGTTATAAGGCATTTTTACTTTTGAGCATTTTTTTAAGGTATATTTTAGCGTTGAAGTACACATACTTTCTCATTTTTTTATACTTGAATGTATTATCATACGAAATATGTATGTACATTCGAGTGTTTTTTATTATTTAACTTTATATTTAACTGTACACATGTAACGTTGTATAAAGTTAAACAAATTGAAATTTTATTATAATGCAGCCCCTTATGCTTGATGTTTCAACATGGCTTCTTTTTCGAAGTTTTCATATCGAAGTATTCGATAAGCTGATTATAATTGTATTGCTAGTCTGTAGTTAACATTACATGTATTATAGACTTTTAGTACTGCAGTCTGTTTCGAAGAGATTATGTGTATGTACATTTGCATACATTCTGCAATACTTTTTCTACATTTCCACTGAATAAATAATTTTTTAACAAAACCAATTTTTTAATTAATTTTAGTAGAAGGGCCACCTCTGTTTCTCTTTGATTCATTATGTCGTCATATTTTTATAAATAACATCTTAAGTAACAAATAGTTTATAATTTTTAATCTCGAATTGATTGAACAACATATTGACGAATATAAACATTACGTTTTCAATTTAAAATATTAATTAACAAAGTAGTTATATAACACCACCTTTCACTTTACTAATACTTTTAATTCTTGAATATATTGAATATACTCCAAAGTTAAAAACAATGTTTTTTAATATAACAAAAGAATAATTTAAATAAAATAATACAATAATTTTAATGAAATAGTAAAATTATTTGTTGTAACAAAATTGTAACATAAAGTATGCGTAAAGATATAAAATAATATATTTATACTGAAACAATAAAACTGTTTAATTTAAAAAGAAATTTTATTATTTAAAAAATATTTATTTTATAATAAAAATAAATATTATTTAAAAAGTTAAACAAATGCATTTTTTAATTCAAACATTGGTTTGATAGAACTATTCTAATGGATAAATTCCTATGGGTTTAAGAAAACATGTTAAAAAATTAAAAAACGTTTCTTTCTGTGTGTGCAATTACTAAAATTTAAATATGTACGGTACCAAAAACAATTATAAATTATAGTCATTTTTGGTGCCAACTGTATTTAAATTATAATAATTATAATCAGTTTTTGTCAGTATCTATTGTATGTTATTATTACTAACATTAAAACAGTAATTAAATGGAGCTTTTAATTATAATTAAATATTTATTCATTGAAAGAATGGTTTTGCTGAAGTATCTAAAGATTAGCTAAATACAGATTTAAAAATAATTTTGATAAATTATCAAAATAAATATGTAGGATACTCAAGCGTGATGAACAAGGCTGCAAAAAGTTTCAATATTCTAGCAACCAATTTGAGTGACCTACACAATTATTTTAATGGTTCAGCAAAATTTTCAGATCTGCAGTTAGCTAAATTTTTAAACGTTTTAGCGAAACTATTCTTTCCGTTTATTACAATCACGATGACTAAAAATATTTCTCTCAGCGAGAGAGGGAATATAAACGGAGAATTGAGAGAATTGGAATCTACGGGAATGTCTCGAGGGTCGCAAGGGGTTAATCCGTAATGAGGATATTGCGACAATATTGCTGTGCGCTCTCCGTATGCTTCTCATAACCGAGCAAATTCCGCTTCTCCAGATTCGAGAAGAGCCTAAAAGTCCTAGAGATTACGCGGCGGAGATGCCAAATTGTTAATATTCTCCGTATTATAACCGCGAGAAGCGGGCAATGACGATATTCATAGTGCGGTGCGAGCGTTGCGGCGCGGGAGGGAGGAAAATACGTTCCCTTTCTTTCGCGTCACTTTCTACAATAGAGACTAGGGGATCGAGATTCTCCGCTATTCCGCTCCGCGCGCGAAGCGGGAATTACTTTCGCTACTTTCAGCTCTCCCAACAATGCTGTGATTTAATAGAGACCGTGGGCACGCTCGCGTGAGCGCGCTACTTTCATCTTCCTTCGCTCGCGCGCGCGATTATTACGAGTTTTCTTGCCGTCCGTCGTCGTCCGTTTCTGTAACAACGCGCGCGCTCCTCGCGCATTCGTTCCGAGAGACAAACGTTGATCGAGCATTTAATAATATTCCATTGTTATGGCCTGCGAGTCAAGGAAATTGTTAACTCGGTTCTTTCGGGTGTAAACGTGCTATCTATCTGTGCAACGGATCGGTTTCTCACAAAAGAGGCAAGCATTATTGCGGTTTGCCGAAATTCTTTTTAGCGTCTGCAGCATACAATCAACAAACGTTACCTTTCAACGTTGTGTTTTGTAGCCCGAAAAAATGCTCGAAAATTTTGGAGAAAGAATGATTTCTTTTCTTTCCAGATTCTTTTCTTTTTAAGATAACGTTACTTTTATTGCCCTCTACGCACGCACGTCAATGGTTTTAATTTCTTTCCTATCTAAAAGCTCCAGTAAGTAATAGTTTATGAGTCAATGAAGTCCGCTGTTTTCACAGTCGTATTTTTCGTATTTTTTGAAACCAATTTTTACCGTAATTTTCTTTCTCCGGAAAATTTAGAACGCTATTACGGTCGTTATTTCCATATTTTTTCGGAAAAAGCGGAAAAACCTGGTTTTTTCCACGATTTTATTTTTCTGGAAAATTAAACACACCAATCACGTTGTATATTTTTCTTGGGTACGATAATAATACTGAAATATACAAGTAGAAGAACAACACTTCGTGTGTGTGTGTACGTGTGTGATACATAATGTCTAGTATTTTTCTACGTATATGTTAAACAGCAACCACGTTCGTAGCCGACGATTTCCCGAAGTTTGCGCGGAATGCATCGAAACCGCATTCGATTTCTTGTCTTCGAAACATCTCGGCCGCGGCTCGGCGCCGAGACTCCAAGTATTCACTTTCCACATTTTCGCGGCGGAGCGTGCTCCGAGATCGGATATCGTGGCCATCGGAGCGGTACGATCCGATCCGCAGATCGGCAATTTCGCGAAGGGCGGTTATCGCATGCCGTAACGGTGATCCGGGTTGCGACATTTCTCGCGTGGATGACGTTTCGCTGGACACGATACGGCTCGAAAGTCGCCATCGACGTTTGTTTCGAAATTGCACGGCCGCCGCGCGATCGCATCTAAAAAGAAAAGATACGAAAATAAAAGATTTAAAAAAAAAAAGAAAGAAAAATTGGAAAGGAGGAAGAAACGGAGCGTGGCAGCGCGCGAGTCGCACGATTTGTCTCGGATTTTAAGTCCATGCCGTGCCATGCATCACAAGCGTACCCGCAATAATTTATTGCACTTGGGGCGAGTACATCTACGGGGTGTCCAAAGAACAGTGCAAACTTAATTCTATTAACTTGAGATTTTATTTGTACTGTTTTCTTTTAATTGGATAACTCTTGAATGAAGAATAATCACAAGAATAAAAAGTTTATTTAATTAAATAACAAGATTTAATTGTTTATTTAAATTCCGGTCGACTTTATTCATTAGGGAAATTGAATTTATGTATTTCAATTGAGGGAGCATTTACAATATATTTAATTTTGTTTTGCGTACAGAATGTTTATAAGATTAAATAAATAATATCCTTTTAAGTTTGTTAATGAATCTGTTATTGAATTTTTAAACCAATTAATATTAGAAGTACCAACATTTTTTATTCACTAAAGGGATTAAACAAATAAATTACTATAAAAATAAAGTAACTTTTTGAAAGAAACAAATATTTAATTAGAATAAAGAAAATAATTGATGAAAAGTAAAAAATTCAGAATTTTTTGCACACAAGAAATAGAATATTAATCTAAAAATCAGAACATTGTTGTTGTGATGGGACACCCTATATGCACACGAATCGCGATTGAATTCGCGTAGGACGCGATCAGATCTGATCTAAACAACGTGCTGAATCGGGCGATTGGATGTAAACAAACTGGTAAAATACGACGCGATTCGAACGCGCAGGTGTTGGTGAAATCGAACGGGATCGAATGCAACTGATTCCTGTTGCTCTCTCCCGGGTTTTACAAATGCTTCTAGATGCTTTGCGATCGTCGTTCGTCGATCCTGTGGGTGGGTAGCGTGGTACTTTCATCATTCTGAATGGTAATTTATCATTCGTATACCTCATTACGGCAATATGTAACGAAATCGCCGAGATACTGCTGGATTTATGGCAAGAAGGTGTGGGCGTTTTCTAAATGTTACTATGGCGATGAACCCGGTTCTATGGAAATACTCGGTGATGATAACAGTATTTGCGATGCGCGATACGGTGGATAAACAATAATTTATCCTTATCTTCTATGTTGTGTATTTTTAACTTAAGCTTCTAACCTGGAATTTTTAGCTTGGAATAATCTCGCAGTGGAATTAATTATAAGAACCGAAATACTTTCTCTGTATAGAAAAAAAAATAGTATCGAATCAATAACCATTGTCTTATATAAACAAGAATATAAAACCTTATTTAAAGGATTTGATATCATTAAATTTCGTCAAATAAGAAAAATATATATATTTATTTATTTCAATATTTTAATAGTTATTTAAAGATCCCAATATGATTGTTTTGATAACAATAGCATGAAAACATTAAAATTTTTATTTTGAAGATATTATTTCTTATTCGATATTTTTTTTCCTCTCAATTCATGAAAATTGTTAGCAAAATAAANTTAAGTACCTTTGAATATACAACAAATTTTTGCGGCCTGATCAAATTTGCGATTCATTGACATTTCACAGTAAGTAGCATTAAAAATGCAAATAGCTCTACTTACTGTGAAACGTCAATGAATCGTAAATTTGATCAGGCCGCAAAAATTTGTTGTATATTCAAAGGTACTTAAGATTAAATTAACTTCGTCTTGTGCTGTGTATTGTCTTGCGATTTGTCGTCTGGTAAATCGATATATATGTATATTTTTCTTGATGTGTGAAATATATGTATAATAATATAAAAAAAAACATACAAACAGTTTTATGTAAACAAGTTACGTCTGAAGCCATTAAATTCTTTAAAACAGATTTTATGTTTTTGTTTATTCATGAGATAAATTATTGATTTGATATTAATTTTTTTATATGTGTGTATGCATGATTTTTAGAAATCTTTTATATACTTGAAAATAACGATTTTGCCGAAGTATCTATAAAAAATTTAGTTATAAATGAAAAAAAACTGAAAATTTTATTGGATATATTTTATTAAATAATCAAAATAATTATAAGATGCCAAAGCATGATGATAAATGTTGCAATAAGTTTTGATATTCTAACAAGTTTGAGCGTTTTACATAATTATTTTCAAAACTACCTCTCTCTCTCTCTCTCTCTCTCT
>QKQZ01005249.1:0-11743 GCA_003595255.1 Solenopsis fugax | reverse complement strand
ACTCGCGCCCACGGTATTACGCGCGCGGCCCGTGTGCGAATGAGGGAGAGAGAAAGAGCGATAACTTACCGCCAAACGAGTCTATCGTTACAAACTTTAATATGTTTTTCAATCTGTTGCCACAATAACTCATCTAGTTTTAATCTAATTGACAAACTCAACATTTTTAAAGAAAGTATTCATAACATTCTTTTTTGTAAACTACAATCAAATAAAAATTCTAATTTTTCGATTTTTTCCAATAAGAAGTCTCAAAAAAGTGGAAAAATTGAATTTTTTTCAAAACTTTTGTTTTTACGAATTAAATTTGTTAACCTAGTTGTAGGTTGTACGAGAATTACATAAATTAAGAATTTCTTATAATTTTTTACTTCAGATAATTTATGCGCCTTGAATCGTAACAACAAGCCGATATTTTTTGACATGCTCATACAGATTTGTAAATAATTGCCAAAAATATATTTAGTTATAAAACTTTTGAAGGATATTTAAATATCAAAGAATAACTATACTAACAATAAGTTTCAAGTTTATAACTTATATTATGTTGTTTAAACAAAAATACGTAAAAGAGGATATAAAAATGAAAGCGAGAATATTCCTTTAAAAAGAGAATATTAAAATAATATTGCAATGATGTATTATAAAATGTGTTGTTTCATTGTTATAGGCAAAATTAGTCGAATGTTATACACAACCGCCGGATTATTTAACAGAGGCAGAATTAATATCTCTCATGGAAAAACATGGCATCGGAACAGACGCTTCGATTCCTGTGCATATAAATAATATCTGCATTAGAAATTACGTTACTGTTGCAGCAGGCAGAAAATTAATACCTACTTCTCTTGGAATCGTTTTAGTCCATGGATACCAAAAGGTATCTTTGATTTCAATTCTTTGACGCGGTACAAAATGATGTGCATGCGTGCGTGCGTGCGTGCGTGCGTTCTAATAAAACATTCCCTTCTTATTAGATAGATCCCGAATTAGTTTTGCCCACAATGAGATCTGCAGTGGAAGAACAATTAAATCTAATAGCATTAGGCCGTGCTGATTTTCATGCTGTGTTACAACATACCGTAGAAATTTTTAAACAAAAATTTCATTATTTTGTACAAAGTATAGAAGCTATGGATCAGTTATTCGAAGTCTCGTTCTCACCGTTATCGGCATCCGGCAAGGCACATTCTAGGTATAGAACAATCATGATGACAAACGTATCGATCTTTTGCTAACTTTGTAACTTTTTACTTATCTGTTCTTTCCGATTTTCTATTATTTATATGTATTACAGATGCGGTAAATGTCGTCGATACATGAAATATATACAAACCAAGCCATCTAGAATGCATTGCGCACATTGTAACGAAACGTACAATTTACCACAAAATGGAAACATACGAATATATAAAGAATTGAAATGTCCATTGGACGACTTTGAATTACTTTCATGGTCGACCGGAACGAGAGGAAAAAGTTATACATTTTGTCCGTACTGTTACAATAATCCGCCGTTCAGGTATGTTACGTATGATCGTAGTAAATAGATTTTAATCCCATTCAACACAATTGATGAATCAACATTTAAAAAATTACAATATTGCGAATATTGAATCAATGTTTGAAAACAAAGATTCAATGTTGAAATTGACATTGCAGAAACGTCTATTCATTGAATTAACCCAGATAGCACAGAATATTCAATTAATTTTTTTAAAAAAGACAAATGTTTTTAATTTCAGAATAAAATGAAATGTATTACAATGGAATGTTCTATGAATATACATAGGGTACATTCAGTACTGCGATCGCTCATTGAGTGGCTAAGTAGCAACTTACTATGATTGATTGGATCTAAAGGTAAGAACCAATCACATTCAACTGCTACTAACCGCTCAGTGAGCGGTTGTAGTACTGAATGCACTTATAAAATGCTTTATTTAGAAAGTATTTGGATCATTTCAAATTTGTCAATGTCAACAATAGTTGTATTCAACAAAAAAAAAAAAACTTGCAATTTGTGTAATTTCTATTGAAAGTTATTGAAAAACTATTCGCATCCAGTAGTTTCCAATAATTTTTTTTTATAAGGATAAATATTTATATTAAAGACTTACAGCAGTTGCAGAACTGCTTTTTCTGCTGAACAAAGCCATTAGCAAGCCATGTAATATATACATATACATATACAGGGTGTAACAATACTGACGATAAATATTTTAATGACAGATTCTTTGGAAGATTTTAAGATGAAAATTTTAATATCAAAATGTCGAAGCTATAATTTTCAAATGGGAAGAGTTTCAAGATTACGAATGACAGCTAGAATTTCGAGAGCTTTTCAAAATACTATAACAGTCTTTTTTTCAATTAGTATTCTTATGGTAAAATGTTGGTACAACCATTAAGATTCACCTTGTATATATACATTACGAGAGTTATCCATATTTTTAAAGAATATTTGTAGAATGTTTTATATGAAAATATGTAGAATATTCTATAAAATGTTCGAATATTCTTAATAAATATTTATGGAATATTTATTATATTCAATCAATATTTGTGTGCTATCTGGGAATATCCGGTTAATGTTTTACAGACATTACAATTTTATATTCAGGAGCATTGTTCAATATTAATTCAATATTTATTTAATTTAGATTTTATATATATTATGTACATTATATTGTTTAAAAAATTGATTAAAATATGTAAATTTTGTTCTTAAATTATTGGAAAAAATCCAAAACGTTTGAAAGGTAATATTGATTTTTATTATTTAATTTAAAATTGGTTCTGCCTAAAGGCAATTAAAAATAAGAATGATACACATAAAAGAACAAACGAATGGTATCAAACTGAATGCAGATACAGAGTTGCTCGACGATTCATATTTCCATTTAGGGTCACTTCAACCAATCTCTAATTAATCTAAATTGATCGATTAATCCATTGGAATTAATCAATCGCATTTGTCTGTTATATGAAATGACAAATGCGATTGGTTAATTCCAATGGATTAATTGGTCGATTAGATTAATCAGAGGTTATTTGAAGTGGCTCTATGTGCTCGCGAAAATATAAAACAATTGTAAAAATATTTACAATCGTTAATCTTCATATTAGTAAATCAAGATGAGCTCATAATAGAAAATTTGTTATATCTATCACGAATATTATCCACAGTCTTTTATCAGACTTCTTCACGAACAGATAGGCCAATTACAATTTTTTCCAAATTTTCCAACATATCTCACACCGTTTCTATTCACAGGTTGAAACATCCTTCTTGTTTTTATATTAAATTTTAGTCATATTTACACTGTGATTCATATTATTATTATATACTTGCGACTATTTATCTTAGAATTTTATCTCGCTTTGATATCCTCGTAAATCTGATTCAACCTATTTTCATCATCTAACGAAGAATAGATGATAAATTTTTTATAGTTGACCACGTTGAAGTTTTATCGTTTTACATTAACTACTCAAGTCTATACTTACAGTCAGTCAAGTAAGAGCGTGGCAGGCCTTATTTACAGTTGGTAAAAGATATCGCCCTAATTCTTTCGTGAGTTGATAGAAGGAAACCTTGTCCTTGATGCACTATCAACAAAAATTCAGTTGCCATTGATAAGAGATTTTGTAAGAGAAACACATTAAGTGCCATGAGTGCCAAATACGCTTCGCGCTACGAGACTGTGTTCCTTTGCAGCCACCCGAAAGGTCCAAAAATGTCGCAATCAGCAGCCATTAAATATATGGGGAAGTCGAAACAATTCGTGCAGAAGTGGGTTCAGCGATATAAGGCCACAAAAAATGTCGATGATTTATCGGAACATGGATCGATAGGAAAATTGAAGAAAAAAGACAATAAAATGACAGCAAATTTGTTTTCGCGGAATCCTGGCCTAACACTGCATCAAGGACAAGCGAAAAGGTTTAGATATATTGCACGTAACTATTCGAACTCATCTCCATGCTTATGGCATGAAATGGTGCAGTACAATAAAGGAACTTCTGTTGATTGAAAACATGTAATGAAACGACTCATTTGAGCGTACGAGAACATTGACCGATTCTGCCGTCGTAGTCGCCCGATGCAAATCCTATCGAAAATGTGTGGGCATATATTAAGCACAAGCTTCGTGGAAAACGCACGTACACTTTGAAGCAGCTATCTCGTGAAATTCGTCGTATTTGGAGGCCCTTGTCGCTAGACTATACCGTCAATTTGGTCGAAAGCATGCCTCGGAGATGCCAGGCAATTATCGACGCCGGAGGTGACTGGACGCATTATTAACGTATTATAATTGCCTCTTTGTTCTCATCGAGTACAATGCATACATGCATTTGAAAATTTTTTTAAATAAATTTTTTTATAAATTAACCCTGCCATGCTCTTACTTGACTGACTGTATGTTGATTTATTTTATTTAATTTATTATAAGATTTCCACTGCACATTATGTAATACTTTCAACTTGATATGGCCTCTTTTTTTTGTTAAGTAACTATATTTTATATGGTCTACCTAAACTTTGCAATTTTTTAAAATTTTTTACTGAATCCACAAAATTAAAAACTGATGATTATGTTCAAAGTACAAAAAATTTCTAAACATTAATTTTAAATAATTAATTTTAAATTAACCCTCAGCTGACATATTATATTGGATTCAATATTTTGCCAGACATGGGTGTACATCACCCGACCATTTTCAATTGCGTATATCTCGGTACCTAATACATAAAATTTGAACAATTTTTTTCTTTAATCAATGCGCCAGAAGCTTAAGAAGAAGACTAAATACATATGAAGATCGAGAAGTTGAATATATTTAACAGAATATTCTGAAGAGAAGGAGCGAACGATTTATGAATGCCAAACATTTTTGTAAATAGCCCGAATGTACGACACCCAATGTGTCAGCTGAGGGTTAAATATGAGACAATTTCAAATGTTTATGTTAGTGTAATAAAGATTTTTAGAAAAAATATCATTTAGGTAATATCGAATACATAGGGGAGACTGGGGCAATTCGGAAGGTGGGATTATTCGAAGAAATGGAAATATCTTTGAATGAGTACATGTTAAAAATTTACTTTAAATACTGTAAACGCCCTGTAACGTCCTAATGTAACGACGTTGCTAATAAAGTTTCGTTGGCGACGGCGTCATATTGAAGTCGTGGCAGTAAAAAATGTGTTTTGCGACAGTTGAAGTAATTTCTGACAGACAGGATTTCTTCAAAATTTAAGTAAGATAAATAAGATTCTTTTTGAAAACTTTGAATGTATCGTGTCCAGTTGAATGTATTTGAAACATTTTGTGTTTACTTTTTGCTATATGATGTCTATTTTTGTAGACCATACGCAATAATGCGCAAAGTTGACGCCAGGGCGATTCGAAACACCGAACGTCGAATCGTCGTTAGAACATTTTTTCTTTTATAATCGCATTCTATGTACCAAAATACACAACTTAATACTCAACAGGTGTAATTACACGAAATACCAATAGTCCCTGACTTGTTCCGAAAACGCTGAAGCAATAAAATTCTCTATTGTGTGTTTATTTTTTTTTATCGTGCAACTTCTCTTAATAATACTATATATCGTTTTCTGAATAAAACAGAGTTTTAACAACAGTTTCTTTACATTTTTCATTTTAAAACACAAATTTCAGAATATTCCCGGACTAGTTTCGAATTACCCTGGGCTTAGGGCTATTCGAAATACTTAGCACTGGTCGGCATTTTTATATGTAGTTCAAAGCAAGTACATTTCCGTGTTTTATCTATAACGGCATTGTGAAGGAGAAGATTCAACCTTTCAAACCGTCCAACCTTTTTTTTAATGAATATAGAACTCAGGAGACTCAAAAGAAAAAAAACCTTCCGAATTTCCCCAGTCTCCCCTATATACTCCTTATGGCCTAAATTATGTTTTTCTTTTTTTCAAAAGTGTTTGATAAATGGATAATAAAGTGATCCAATGGTACATTTATAAGTTTATAAATATAATAACATTGATATGTTTATTAACACATTGACATATAAGAGCAAAGAACTATTTTTGTCAACAATCTGTTAAGTAAACAATAAACTTCTCTTAACTTTTTGCTCTTAAAATCATAGCTTATGAATCGCAGTTTAGTAGATTAAAATTTATGATCTGAAATAATAAAAGTATCGAAAAAACGTTACAATCGATGTGTATACTCATTATTGATCTAGCCCATATTGATTCTATCTTACAAAGAGTTTTTTTGTTTGGTTATAAAGAAAGACGTTACAGTGAAAATATAAATTAAATAGTGTTGATTAAATATAAATTAAATAATGTTGTATAATGTAAATATAGAGCTACAATAATATAAACTACGGAGATTAACAACCATCATTTAATAGTTTTAGAAAACAGTAACTTTCCTACAAAATATTAGATCATGAGAAACACAATCAGAAAATTTTACTTTTGACCTCACTGTCAACAGAATACACAAACTCAGCAGTCAACTATTGCAAATAAGTAACCTAGTATACATATACGATATACTAGCGTTGTTTGTTCAATTCACTATGTAACTACTTAAAAATAGCAAGTAAGCCATTTTGTGTACTAGGCTATATAAAATAGTTACTTTATTTTTTAAAATTAGCATTTCATGAAGCTCGTCCATCTGCATCCATCTAATAATTACAGAGAATTGAAAATTGTCGTGAAATACGCTAATGCACTAACGTTAAACCTTTATAATATTAACTTGTATTCATTTTAAATTGTAACATATTAATCTAAAAATTTAATTAACATTACTGAAGAAGAATTCGTGTTAGTCGGAACTTTCGATTCTTTGAATATGATAATACTTCTATATTTGCTCATAAATAAATGAATATCATAATACGTTAAATCGTCTTTTTAATTTGGTTGTTATTGGTCGTTAATTATTTTAGTTCTGCCTTTTTAAAAATATGCTGTATACATCTAGATATATGAAATATACTTTAGGAAGTCATACAAAATACATACAGGATGATCCTCGAAACAGTCATCATTGTGTTTTAGGATACTTTCAATCGATTGACAATAAAATGTTTCTAATAAAAATGTATTGATTGAGAAAGAGAGAGAGGGGGAGGGAGGGGGAGAGCGAGAGAGAGAGAGAGAGAGAGGAGACAAGCGAAGCGAGGGGAAGGGAGGAAAAGAGAGCAACATTCTTTTAATGTTCTGAGCTGTAATATCTGATAAAAAAAAGATTGAAAGAATGTTTCTAATTTATAGGGATATGAAAAAGGGAATGAGCGGTTGCAATTCGTGCACGCATCCGACATGTCCGCACGGTATGAATTCAAATGGTTTGTCCAGCTGTTTGGAATGCGATCTAGGTATACTTGTACTCGATCCTTCGGCTGCACCTAAGTGGAAATTGGGATGTAATCGTTGCGACGTTATTATCCATCTATTTGAGAATGCGCATAAAGTAACAGTTGATACAGATACATGCGATTGCGGCGCACAATTGGTAACCGTCGAATACAAACAGGTAAGGAAATATTTAGATTTGCACCGGATCATCAAATAAATCTAATATTTTATATGTAAATTAAGTTTATAAAAAATATATATAAAATATATATAAAATAACAAAGAAATGTTTTTAAGAACTTTTTCTTTTACAATTTTTTTTTTGAACTAAATCACGTTATTTCTTATGATTTCAGGATAAAAGTAAGCTCCCTAACGAGGCGACCGAGATGTCTGGCTGTGTGTTTTGCACTGCGGCTTTCGTCGCGTTAGTAGAAAAACATCGTGCAGTAGCTTCAAAACCAGTCATCACGCGTGGTCGGGGTCATGCTAAGAGTCGTAATCGAGGCAAACCTAAACCGCCAAAAGACAAAATGGCACAATTGGCAGCATATTTCGTATAATAAATCGTTCATTGTATACAATATAAAGCCACGTGTATCTCGTTATTGTTTTTCAGTAAGTCTCTATCTCCTGAATCTCACAGTATTTTACGGCGCATAAATCACAATAACCATGTCTCTTCTATCATATAGTGGAATCTATACTTGTATATCAATTATAATTAATGCATTTTGTAGAATATTATGTTTTATTAAACGAATTCGCCTAGTTCTGATGAAAATCCTAATTCATATATGAAATATGAAAAATTCTTAATAAAATATTTCATGTGCAAGGTTAATTTTTAAATAGTGGCAATCACAGGATGGGTAGTAATTGAAAAGTTGATAACTTTTAATTTCAACTAATTATTTTTAAAATACGAACTTTTGTTTATTATCTTTTTTTCCTAAACTAAAAATTTATTTATGTAAAAAAATTGTAAAGAAATATGTTCCCATATAAAAAACGATTTTTCTTTATTATTTCATATAAACTTAATTTACAATTAAAATATTGAATTTACTTGTGATTCACATTGTAATTATTTAAAATCTACACACACAATATCTAGTGGCTCGTTATTGTAATAATAAAATAAATTAAAAATAATATAAAAATTAAAATGAGAAAAAATATGGCTTAAATTAGTTAAATGTCTACATATTACAAATTACTTATTGTGATATATAATAAATTGCGATACTAATTCTAAAATACTTGCGATACTTAACTTTAGTCTTCTTTTTGAAGAGAACTGATATTCAGGTAGTTCTTAGCTTTTACATTATCTCTAATTTATTTAGAGTAATAATCTCTAATTTTAAATAAAAATAGTAAAACTTATGACAAGATTCTATTTTAATAAAAAAAAACGTTTTTTAAATTTAATTTTATTTAATTTTACTTTTTTTCTGCTTCCAAGAGGAGAGTTTGGACCCCTGTATGTGACAAGAGATGTTTCGAATAAAAATTGAGATAACAGCCCGAGAACGTTGGTTTACAGAACCAATCATGAATAATACATACATCTCTATTAATCAACCCATAAGTCTAAAAAATTCAGACAATCTCCTATTTATAGCACTGAAATATACTACTGTAACGCGCACGGCTATACAATCCTGTGTTACACTGTGATCTAAGAGAGAGAGCGTCCTAAGAGGAATCTTTATCCTTCTTTAAGCTGACTGCGCACGCGTAGTGAACAGGAGTGGGAAGGGTACAGTCCCGTGAAAAGTATATTCGTGCTAAATCTATATACTTGAGATCCTCTGACTGTCGATGAAACTTGTGGTCATATTGTACCAGAAAGAGACAAGAATCCTTCTTAGGACCCTCTTTGTTGGATCGCCATCTAGCTCCCGTGCGCGTTCCAGTAGTATATTTCATTTATACATAGTAAACTTCAAACTCGGATGGAAAGCATTAAAAGTATCAATTAAAGATTTGAGATGTGTTTCAGGAAGTGTGAGGCAAATGTTATCGACATATGATGACATCTGATGTAAAATATAAGTTAAAAAGTACAGACAAAATTTTAATGATTCTTTTCCATGGCAATAACAGATTTGACGTACTCAACATGAAAAAAGATTTCTAGTCTTCCTCGACATTAGAGGCCTACATAAAGAGAGAAACGACATTGATATTTAGACGCTCACGCGCTGTAAGCATTATTTCATCTTTCTTGTTTATAAGTATTAAACAAGGACAAATGATACTTACAAGCGCTGTGAGCGCCAAAGTGAACGCACCCCTTCCTAAGCGAGTAGCCATATTGGGACCGCAGCTTATTGAACCGTAGACATATGTCTATGGATTGAACAGTCGATACTTAATAGTTAGGTTAAAACCAAGAAGTCAAGTAAAAGAAAAGAAGTATAATTATAATTAGAGCCCAAACGTTTGGACACGATCCCGCGCAGAAAAAAACATGAAAATTACTACGTATATTAAACAGTAAATCTTACAGTCTGATCACAAGGTCTGTCGTAACACTTACGACAGTCTTTAATTTCAAAACAATTAAACAAGACTTTTGATTTATTTACAAATAATTAGATTACTTACTTTTGATCATGTAGCACGTTATCCAGGAGACACGTGTGTATGAATTTATACGCCAACCTTGTGCGTTACTTATGTCAACAACTTAAGACTGTTGTAAGTGTTACGACAGACCTTGTGCTCAGGCCATTAATCTCATGCTGACGGAGTATCAATCGTGACATTTATTAAATGGAGTTTGTTGACATGGAGTAGTCCCAATGTGGCAGTGCTGAAGGTGATGGTGGGGATTCGAAGAATATATAGAACACTACTGGAGGTAGTGATGAGGGTTCGATGTCGCTTCTCTTTATATAGGCCTCTACCCGACATTCTGCTCTCCTGTCTCTTACGCTAGTATTACTGCTGGCAGAAATCGCCTTTCGAGTTACAATCAACTATGAAACGTTATGTGTTTAAGCAAGAGTCTTTCCAATTCGGACTCTCACTCTCCTTCGAAAATATCATCGGGTAACGAAGGCTTCTCGGGTTGCCCATCCTTATCTATTGCTGCTTTCAAACATTTCGTCGATCCAGGTAGGACCGACCATATCTATACCAACGGCAGACTACTATTCAGTTCGGATAACGGTTGAAGCCAAGACATTTCTAATGCTCCTAGATCAGACTGTGATTTTAACCTTTGTTGCGGCGATTTTGTGAAGAACCTAAATAAATTCTTCTTACAAGAGCTGGTCCCCCTTCTACTTAAAGATGACTTCAAAACCATATTTGATACCCTTATTCATTTCATACTTAATTATTTTGAATAACATTATATAATACAGTTATATAGCACGTCAATTCTCTTAATAGTAATTCTAACAATAATATGTATATAAATTCAATGTCCGATCATTCCTTCGCAGCCACTAAATCTGGCAGAAATGACGTTGCCAATTCTTGCAGCTCCAATAACTCTTTACCCAATTAAATAGATCTGTTAATATTCAATCATAAAATACACACTTCTTAACTCACTCATACATTTAATACTCATATAAAAAATAATTATAATAATAATATCAACAACAATAATTTAAATAACAACAATAACCTTTTTACTTCTAATTGCATTAACAATAACAAGATTATTAATGAGATATTATATATACATACAGTGATGGGAGAAAGTTCCGTAACGGTCAAATATCTTGGAAAATAATGATTATGGAAGAAAATGTTAAATACAAAAGTTTTAGTATACAAAGTGGTCTATTATACGGTTATATTGAAATGACCTTCATGTTATCTTGAAGGACACCGTGAAGGTCAACTTTAAAATCTTAAATAGAAACTCCTATTTTCTATTACATATTCTTAAAGCTGGCGTCAAGATGTTTCCGAAACACTGTTTACAAACCCTTTTGGCTTGAGATCTTCCCGAGATACGAACCTTTAAACTTTAAGTACCGCCGGCGTGTTATCTAAGGTGTACAGCGTGGAAGTGGCACGGTCAGATATCCACCTCTTCGAGATGCTTGATCGAAATGAGTCCTTGTGTGCGCGCGCGCGCACGCGTCTCTCCCTGTGCGTGCGTGCGTATGCGCGCGTTCGCGCGTGTGTGTGTGTGTGTGTGTGTGTGTGTGAATACAGTCAGAGATAAGGACCCCGAGGTTCGTCAGTCCCGCGGTATTTTACGACTCCAAACCCTCTCTGCTGTGTGTGTGTGTGTGTGTGCGTGTGTGCGTGTGTGTGTGTGTGTGTGTATGTGTGTGTGTGTGTGTGAGTGTGCGTGCATGTTAGACGTAATTAAAAAATTAATGGATTAAA
>QKQZ01005240.1:0-23074 GCA_003595255.1 Solenopsis fugax | reverse complement strand
TATATAAAAATCACACAAGTAAATATAAAGCAATAAGATCTAGCTATGACCGTAGAAGGCAATCCTGTTCAATTTATATAAATTACAAAAAGTTTTGTTAAATGTAACTAAGTTTTTGGTATCAATAACTATACAATTCATTTGATCACTATTCTACCAAACGATTTCTCTCAATATTTCATTATAGTAGTAAATCCCGAATTACAATTTCTGAAATGAGGATTGCACAGACACATTCATATACAAATGCAAAAGTAGATAATGTTTCAGAAATATGATTTCCTTTAATGTAGAAACACATTAATTATTGCTGATTTAAAATTATGTGTGTACGTGTGAGTTGGTTGTACGTATTATATAAGCAATTTGAAACATGCCAGTAAATCATTTTATACATCTTAATAATTTTTTATATCGTTTGTGAAAGAAAAATTAAAAAATTTATTATTTGTTCACAATAATTATGCAGTAATTTCTTATTAGTAAAAAATGTAATTGTCAGAATAATATATTACTTTAATTAATTCAAGTATTGAATAAATTAAAGTAATATATTATTCTGACATTGCTGTTATCTATCTTAAAATAAATGAACTATTATTTTTGTATGTTTATGAAATATCTCTGTGACTAATGCAAAATTGTATAGCTATATAAAGTAAAAAGAACATTAACGGTTAAGGGAATTTTTCGGAAATAATTAAGTGTCCTTATTATTATCTATGCGTGAATGTGGTGTCCAATTGCCCGTCCGTATTAACCCATTCCAGATGCAAAATATCAATTGCGCTTGTAAGGTATGTGAATTTAAATATAATATTAATATTCATGAACTTGATTCAATTATATGTATATTTTAAATTGTAGCATTGTATTTATTAATGTAATAAAATAAAACTTCAAGATATTCAATGTAAATGCATGTGCGTAAGTGATAGCACATAGCGTCAAGATAGATTATATTTATTATCAGTATTACATGCAATTTCTGAACTTATTAGTACAGATGATTTTCTCGATCTCATTTATTATAATATATTAGGAAGTAAACAATACATTATCTTCTTGTAACTGCATTTTAATTTAATTCTTAGAAATATCAGGTCCAATAGTACAATAGATAGATCTCATAAGGTTGCACCTTTCCATACTATCTTATTTATTAACTATTTTATAGTCTGTCGTATCAGTAAGTATGTCGGTTTACGCTTCACCCCGATTTTATGTTTAAAACTGCATTATGAGAAACATTAGAAAGAGAAAAATGTAATTAAGGAAGTTTTAGGACGTAACGAACATACAAAATGATCATATATTATTACTAATACACTCATTATTTTTTAAACTATGCAATTTGTAAAAGAAAATCACGCAAATTATATTGTTGTCTTCGCAGAATTCGTTTTAGATTTTATAAAAAATTTTAGAAAAATGCTACGGAAATATGAATGACGTATTTTTACTTCCTTTATCCAAGCAGATTTTATGTAATGATTACATAAATATTAATTAAGTTCAATAATTAAGTTTATTTTCTGAGAAATAAGGGGGTATCATTTTACAAGACTCATGTCGATATTGGCAATTATTCTATAATAAATTTCATTTTCATAAAGTCACATATGTTGTGCAAGTGTTACGCAGTTATTGTACTTACAAATCTTAATTGTCTAATATTTTATTATAAGAATTATAATTCGTATTCTAACATAACTGTCGCGTGGGGTGATTAGCATACACCCAATTTTACGTATAAAAGTTTATCCTATTTTGGATTATCTAATTTTGTTCTATATACTATATCATTGTAATAAAAAGGAGACAAAAATACATTAAGAATTAGTTATCTCAATGCATATAAAATATTATCTACTTGTGTGTTTACGATATTAGCATTTTATCACAAATAATTATTATTATATGATTGATAGATAAGATTGACGAAGAATATTATGAAATAATTTATTCTTACATAATTGTACAATTCTTAATTATTCTTAATTATTCTTAATCATCTATTCATTACTACTGCGTGTTATCAATAAATCGATACTCTTTCTTATATAATTATAAAATTTACTGCGTAAAACTAATACAAAGCTGCATGAGAATAACGTCGTATAAAAGAATGTAGGATACATACAAATTACGTGGCGTTATCTTCTTAAGTGAGCTTGGTCAATTTTACATATATGCCGTGAGTCGTTTGAAACGCCAAAGGAAATAGTGGAGCAAGAACAACTAGAATCTGAATTTTTTCGCAAACATCTATTTTATAAATCATCAGCACTTTGATTAACCCAACCTTAGTCTGATTAATGGTGAACTTTGCCCCTGAAAAAAATAGTGCGAATAATTTCGATGTTTCTTAAATGATGTATATCTATGTATGAACATAGCGTGTGCATGCACGTGTATAAAATAAATATTATATGTACAGTAAAGAGAATAGGAAGAAGCGCGAACATTATAATTAAAACGATATAATCCACTAGTTTTTTATCAATACAGTTTCTTGGACCATCTGCTAAAGGTAGATAATACATGGGATTCCTCTGTTCCATGTTTTCTGGGCTAAATCGTTCAGGATCAAAAACTTCTGGATTTGGATAAATATTCGAATCATTGTGGATACCATAAATGGGTATAATCACGTCTTGACCCTTTCGTAAATTGATTTTACTTTCGAAAGTGTAATTTCTTATAGGTTTCCTTGTGAGAAACATTACAGGTGAATATTTTCTAAGAGTCTCTGTAAAGTAACACAAGCACTTGACTCAGAAAAAATATTTTTAAATAATCTATTTATTAGAAGCTTGACAAATATTTTGTAGAAGTTGCCGCCTTTGATTTTCAGAACAGCTTATAGAAAAAAATTGTGTGAATATTTCTGGCTAAATTCGATTTATGAAATTATTAAAAAATTTAATTCTTTTTGAAGCTTGAACAAATCTTGAATGACCTTTTCCAAATAGCTCATTTTAATGATGTGATCGTATAATATTACTCCATCGCTACTATTAAGGACTTCTTTAATCTCTTCTCGAACTTTATCTTGGATTGATTGATTCTGGGCAAACTCATACATTGCATGGGATATTGCAGTAGAGGATATTTCAAAGCCAGCCGCGAAAAATATGAACGCTTGGGCAGCAATGAATTCATCCGTTACATCTATGAAAATAATAATAATAATAGTAAAATAATATTAATAACAATAATTTATTGTGTATATATAAGTTTTACGTGAAATGGAAAAAATGGTAGAAATTGTTCATTCATATATAAGCAATGCTACAATGCTTATTAGAAAAAGACAAGGTAAAAAAAAAGTAATTGAATAAGATAATTATTTCATATGAATCGTTATTATGATAATATTTCACAAACATACAAAAATAATAGTTCATTCATTTTAAGACTGATAACAGCACAATGTCAGAATAATATATTACTTTAAATAATTCAAAACTTAAAAATTACATTTTTTACTAAAAAAAAATTACTTCATAATTATTGTAATTAAATAAATTTTTAAATTTTCTTTTACAAACGATATAAAAAATTATTAAGATATATAAAATATTGTACATGTGTATCTTAAATTTTCTGTATAATACTAGAGAATTCAAAGATTAAAGTATAGTCCGCGCACACGCGTATAAACATAATTTTAGATAAGCTATAATCAATGTGTTTCTATATTCTAGGAAACCATTGTTCAGAAATTTTATCTATTTTTGTATTTGTATATGTGTGGATTTGTTCAATACTCAGTTCAGAAATTGTAATTCGGGATTTGCTTCTGTAATGAAATAGTAAAAGCTGTGTACAGAATTTTTTCAGTATTTTAAAACGTTTTACTATCGCAATTCATACTTCGTAATAATTTAGGGTTGTTTCTTCTTTTATAAAATTAATTTCAACGTTTACAGTAAATGCACCCAGTTAAAAAGTAAGCAGCGATAATAACAGTAATAAATATAACAAAAAGACAACTATAGTCTAATTAAGAAGAAAATTTCACGCGTAATTAATTTTTCAAATATTATATTCAAAGATTAAAGTAAAATTTTTGAATATTAAAAAATATTAAGGTATTTCACATTTTTATTAATATTGTAATTTTTATGCGTTTATACACACTTACATCTACAATACGCATACTTCAAATGTGTCAAAACAGCATCCCCTATGTATGTATAATATCATATGTAATTTCTAAGTAAGCGTTATTGTGAAAATGATATTTATTTATGACATGTGAGATGTGACAATGAAGAATATTGTTGAAATGATTGTGTTAGTGTATTTAAATTGAAGTATTTTCTAATTGTCAATAATAATGTGATTCTTTTTACTTATTCTTAACATTATTTTGACATTACCAATGTTAAGTAGCATTACGCTGAGTCACCTAATTAATTATCTAATCTCGTTCTATATTCTATCATTTTGACAAAATCAGACAAAAATATAGGAAGAATTGTTTACCTGAATACATATAAAATATTGTCTATTTGTTTACGATATTAGTATTTTATTGCAAATAATTATTATTATATGATTGATAGATATGGTTGACGAAGAATGAAATATGAAATAATTTACTCTTACATAATTGCACAAATATTCTTAATTATTCTTAATCATTTATTCATTACTACTGCATGTTATCGATATATCGATACTCTTACTTATATAATTATAAAATTTATCGTGTAAAGCTAATACAAAGCTACATAAGACTAATGTCGTACAAAAGAAGCATACATACAAATTACATGGCATTATAAGTATCCTCTTATGTGAGCTTGGTCAATTTTACATATATGCCGTGAGTCGTTTGAAACATCAAACCGCTTAGTGGAGCAAGAACAACTGGAATCTGAGTTTTTTCGCAAACATCTATTTTATAATTCATCAGCACTTTTATTAACCCAACCTTGGTCTGATTAATGGCGAACCTTGCCCCTGAAAAAGGTAATGCGCATGATTTCGATATTTCTTAAATGAAGTACATATATCCATGTAGTGTGTTCATGCGCGTGTATAAAATAAATATTATATGTAAAACAAAGAGAATAGAAAGAAGCGCCATCATTATAATATAAACGTTATGATATAATGCATAAGTTTTTTACCAATACAGTTTCTTGGACCATCTCCGAAAGGTAGATAATACATGGAATCCCTCTGTTCCAAGGTTTCTGGGCTAAATCGTTCAGGATCAAAAACATCCGGGTTTGGATAAATATTCGGATTATTCTGAATACCATAAATGGGTATAATCACTTCTTGCCCCTTTCGTAAATTGATTTTAGTACCCTCGAAGGTGTAATTCCTTATAGGTTTTCTCACGAGATACATTACAGGCGGATATTTTCTAAGAGTCTCTGTAAAGTAACACAAGCACTTGACTCAGAAAAAATATTTTTAAATAGACGATTTATCTGAAGCTTCACAAATATTTTGCAGAAGTTATCGCCATTGATTTTCAGAAGAGCTTATTGAAAAAAAAATTGTGCCAAATATTTGTAACTAAATTCGATTTATTAAATTATTAAAAAATTAAATTATGTTTTAAGATTAAACAGACCTTGAAAGATCTTATCCAAATAGCTCATTTTCTTAATGCTATCGTATAATATTACTCCATCATTATTATTAAGGACTTCCTTAATCTCCTCTCGAACTTTATCTTGAATTGATTGATTCTGGGCCAACTCATACATTGCATGAGACATTGTAGTAGAGGATGTTTCAAAGCCAGCTGCGAAAAATACGAATGCTTGGGCAGCAATGAATTCATCCGTTACATCTATGAAAATAATAATAATAATAGTAAATAAAATTAATATTAATAATTTATTGTGCATATACAAGTTTTACGTGAAATGGAAAAAAATGGTAAAAATTGTACACTCATATATAAGCAATGCTACAATGCTTATCAGAAAGAGATAAGGTAAAACAAAGTAATTGAATAAGAGAATTATTTCATATGAATCTTTATTATGACGTTTGATTTTGTAATAAGACAACATGATAAGAAAATGCCGTATTTTCGAAGATAATTGATGAAAATGCAATATCCTGCAGACGATGAGCCTAACAGTTTTATTTAATTCATTGCTCGCTTTAATTGCTCGGTTAAACAAAAACAAGTTATAGAGGTTAAACGAAACTGTACTTGTTTGAATAGAGTTTCGTCTATCACAAAATATCTTATTGATAATGTTTCGTTACCAAAGATTCGATTATCTCTCTCACAAAAAAAATATACTCGAAAAGAACAATGATAAGAGCACATTAAACTAAAATTAGACTAAGAGCGGTATTTGCAATCGTAAATAATTTTCAATCTTTGACTAAAAGTGACTAATTAATTATAGATTTATTTATACATTTATTCTTTTTTTCTTTCAATCAAAGATTGAAAATTATTTGAGACTATAAATACCAGCCTAAGACACAAAAAGGTGAAAAGTTCTTACTATTAAAGCCCAACTTGTCAGGATTATCCTTGAGGTCGACGAGTGTATCGATGAAATCGTGTCGTCGGAGATTGTTCCGCTTCCTGTACTCTATAGTGTTGCGGGTAATGTCCGTCATGAACTTATTCACGTTATGATCATCAAGGAGATGTCCGAAGTTCTTGAAGAACCACGGTATTTCTTTCAGCATGTTTCTAAGTACGACTTTTGGATTGGAGCGGAACATGAAACGACCCATTTTCTGAAATTCATTATTCTCTTCCTTCAGCGCGTTCATTTCGAGGCCAAAGGCACACGATCCGATCACATCGACGGTGAATTTGGACGTTAGATCCCGGCACTCGACAACACCGTCTTCAGATACCTTCTCGTCGAGATACTTTTCGAAGTAGTCGGCACAGTTCAGCAACAAGTGAAACATGTCCTTCAACTTTCCGGACGTGAAGGTGGGCGAGAGCCTCATTCTTAATGGTCGCCATCTAACAGCGTCGAGGGCGAAGAGGTGCATGGACATGGGTTGGGCCTATAAATTATGCATCAGTGTATCAGAAAATGCGAATTATGTTATAAAGTTTCCTCTTAAAGTTTCCGTGTGATCAACGCCTGCTCCAAACTTATACGTCAGTTAAACTTTATAAGAAGAGAGAGAAAAGAGACACTCTTTCCAACTTGTAATTTTTTAAATTATTTATTGTATGTAGGTAATTGATACGTACATTTCGAAATCGAGATAAAGAGAGAGAGAATAAATTAAAAACAAATTTAAATAATTATTAAAATTATTTCGATGTATTTTGTACCATATTTTATTTTATTTTTATCTGTTTATCTCTTCTTTATTTAATTTTTTTGTCACTTTAATAGCGTGTCAATTTAAGTAAATATTATTCTGAAATAAACATGCTGCCTGCATAATTTAACAATCGCATGACATGAAAAAGCAAGATTATAATTATTTATTATAGTCTATACAAAGGAAAATACCTTATCATAAACCAATGCATTTCGATCGGCAAATGTGGCGAAGTCCTTAATCAGCACTTGTTTGATGTATTTAGGATCCCTCAGGAGAAGTACGGGTTTTGATCTCTTAAAGAATCCCACCACGGATTCTTTCGGGTATTGTTCATAAATTTCTTTGTACACGTCACCCAAGCATTTTTTGCCCGTCATGAATTTGGCGATGTTGCCGAAAAATAGAACGGGCTTCGGTCCATTAATCCCGCGCGATGTCCAATAGTCAAAATCGGCGGTCACATAACGATAAATTAAATACAAGATCACCACGCAGACACAGAGAATTTCGAATATCCCTGCCATTGTAGTTAACTGGCCGTTTGTGTAATTGTTATACCTGCGATTTAATTTAACTCACAATAAACTCTGTGGACAGTCAAATACTGATAATAATACAACACCATGAGAAGTAACTAACAATGCGTGATATTTACTGCGCAAAGTCGAACAAGAGACTTCTTCCTTCTTATCACTCTTAAGTCTTAAGAGTGAATGAATCGTTCCTTGTATGTGATGAGAGATGTCAGCAATATATACACATACCTACATGTAATCATGTTATATAGATTTGATAAATATGTCTAGTCATTCTATTTTCATGCTTTCTGCAGTTATCTACTGATAAACTACGTATCCAAAGTAAAACTCACTGTTATGTAAGAATACGAATTATAATTTTTGTAATAAATTAATAATTAAGAATTTATAAGTGCAATAACTGCGTAATATTTGCATAACATCTGTAACATTTATGAAATGTATGAAAACGAAATTTATTAGAGAAAAGTCGTCAATATCGACATGATTCTTTTAAAGCGACACCTCCTTATTTCTCAGAAAATGAATATCGCACTTAATTAATATTTATGTACTCATTACATGATCTGCTTGGATGAAAGAAGTAAAAATACATAAAAAACAAGACCAATGAGAGTTCGCGCGGTTATAAATGCGCAATCAAAATCACACGGATACTTTTAAATGTGTTTATTCATTAACATGACAAAGAAAACTACATAATTTATATATCCGTGGTTTTTTTTCTAAAATTTTTTCTAAAATCTTAAACGAATTCTTCGAAGGCAATAATAAAATTTGCGTGATTTTCTTTAACACATTGCATATTTAAAAAATAATGAGTTTATTATTAATAATATATGGTCATTTTATATACTTGTAACATCCTAAAACTGCCTTAATTACATTTTTCTCTTTCTAATTTTTCTCATAATACAGTTTTAAACATAAAATCAGGGTGAAATTCTGAGCATTAAAATAAAACGCAGTTATAAGATGATAACGTATTGTTTACTTCCTACTACAATAAATGAGAAAATCATCTGTGCTAATAAGCTCAGAAATTGTATGTAATTCTGATAATAATTTATCTTGACACTTAGGCGCACATTTATCTTGAAGCGTTCACATTCAATATCTTAAAATTTTATTTTATTGCATTGATACAACGCTAAAATTGTATAATTGAATCGTGTTGGTGAATCATGTTTTATTTAATTTTTCATATCTTACAAACACAATTACAGCCACTTGTATTCCTTTTGTTCTCATTTTACATATTATGAATTATGAAGTAATTTTCCTGTTTTATATATTAATACCTGTGATTAGATATTAATTTCTTATAGCCTCATAGTTGTAAAGATCTTACGCTTGTATAGATAACATATTTTGATATGCATTTAACAATTTCTCGATAATGTATTGGGACCTTGAATAAGTTCTCGCTGTTTTTTCGTGAAAATTAATGCTTTATTTAAAAAAAAATCGTAAAAAACAACTAATGATTCTGCAAGTTCAGCTAGCGTCTGACATAAGTCTTCATGAAGTAATGCCTCCAATTCTTCGTCTTTAAACTTTTTCGGTGTGCCAGAGCGTTCTTTATCTTCAACATCAAAATCAATATTTTTGAAGCGTCTAAACCAATCTCTGCATGTTGTTTCCGACATAGCATGGTCGCCGTAAGTCTCAATAAGAATTCTGTGTGCTTCAGCTGCAGATTTTTTTTGAATAAAGTAAAATTCCCCGTAAATACTCTTTTTTTGGCACGAAACTCGACATGTTTAACACTATGAAAAAAAAGTTGTTTACCCTTCGGCGCAATGACATACACTGAATTTCAAGCTTGCTTATAGTACTTCCTTAGAGATGCGTTACCATCTTAAACTACATGCACGCAGTTGTGGAACGCCATTTGTTGGAAAACAGCAAGAACTTATTCAAGGTCCTAATCAAATATTATCTTTCATTTAATGTCGTTTTATTCATTGATTTAAAAAATTATAAATACAATGGAAGTTTAAAGAATTATGATTTCAATATGTTTTATTGTATCTGGGATGGAAAGTAACGCGTTACAACGAGTTACTTTTTTTTAAATAATAATTTGTTAAATATGTTACAACTTTTCATAACGGTAACGCCAAGATTGGAATTGTCACTTTTGACAAGTAACTCGTTACCATTACGAGTTACTCATTGAAAAAAATTCGTTAGTTGACTCGTTATGTAACCAGCAAAAGTAACGCATTTTGACTTTACGTAACGACTTTACGTTGCGTAACGTTTTGATTGTTAAAAGACTATATCAACCCTGGCCTTATTAGGATTGTTATGATAAATTGTAATGTCATTATTGTACCGTTATTATAAAAAAGTAACAGTAACTGTTACGGCGTTACTTATTACTTCGATTCTCTATATTTTATGAAGGTGGATTTTCCGAAAATAAACCTAAAGGTTTCCATTATATAGAGTAACTTTGCAGTGAAAATTATTTATACATAGCTGCAATAAAAATAATATTTAGAAAAATTCTCATACTTTTTCAAAATATGAAAATATTATTAATTTTTTATTTGTCACAATACAAATATTTCTTTGAAGTTAAATAATTTAACAAAGAGTTAAACATTTTTTTAAATATTGACTTGTAGCATTTTATGTTGTTTATATTCTACTGCATGTGATATTTTATTCTCATCTAGTCCAAATGATATTTCGCATCTGGAACGGATTGATACGAACGGGCAATGGGAAACCACATTCACATTGATAATAATAAGTATGATTAATTACTTCCGGAGAATCGGCTTAATCGTGGATGTTCTTGTTACCGTTGTTGTGGTGCCATAGCAAAATGTTTAATTAAACGTCGATTCTAGAATCCCAATCTCAGATAGAAATGAAAATATGGAAATGCAATGAGTTGCGCGCCGGTAGATACGAAAGATAGCTGGAAACTCGAACTAAGCGCATAAATGTACAAAGTCATTTTTTAAAATACATAAATCATTCCGCTGCAATCCCTCCACTAATACCACGTTGGTATCTATACGTCCCCTACCATCGCTGGAATTGTGGGGAGAAATATCGTTGCAATCGAAATAAGAACAAGCCATATAACTAACGATTACATCTTTTATGTGCATACAAAATTTTATGTGTCTCTAAAATTTTATAGACATGTAATGCAAAAAGTGCATTGCAATTGTGTAAAACAGAATTACACGATATGTTTTGAACGACGAATATAATATCTTCCTAGGAAACCTCACATAAATGAAAATAAAAAATTATACACATACAAAAAGTTACATAAAAATTTTTCATCAACTCTTTTCGTTGAAGCTCTTCAAAGTATTCTCGTTGTACTGAGTCCAAAAAATAAATATCTATGGTTTAAAATACACATACTTTGATTAAGAAAATGTTATACCCTCTTCTATATTTCTCTTAGCAATTTCATTTGTGACAAATCTCTCTTTTAAAAAAAAATTTAATCATATACGTTCATTCTCTTATTGCGTAACAGAATCCCATTACATACGCGTAATAATAGTCATTCTTAAAACTGTATTTTTGTGGCAAATTGGTAAGACTCGCAACATTTTCACACAACTATATACTAACAATAAGGGCATAAAATATTAACAAACAAATATTTGTAATCCGTATAAAAAAGATATTTTAGTAAAATAAAATATCCCACAAATAAATTTTTAAATATCTTTTTTTTTAATGTATCTTATCTTCAAGTGTTGACGATTGAAAGAAAAATATCACTTTATAAAGTCATCATGATTCATTATGCCGTTATCATTATATAATGCAAAGTTCATACAGTCTGCCAGAATTAGGGTCGCGACTGTTTGTTACGGCTTGTGTAACGTTTGTATCTCGACATTGCTTGTTGAGATATAACTATGAAAATACATACTTTTTGAAATCCTTTCGTTTCAGCCTAGAAAAGGCGTGGCAAAGAAAAAGATTTTTGCTAACGTCATGTCGTATTAATGCGCCCGCTCTCACGGCGGTTTGCTTTTTACGAGTTTATTTCAATTCCGTGCGGTGGACATACAGTTAAATGGATTTCGACAATTCATTTACCGTTTGATCTATCCGCACATTTCAATTATATGTTTACTCTTTGTCGACGGCATTCGCCTTCCTATTGAGCCAACGTGCACACCCGCGCGTCGGCGGTCGCACCGACGAGCCGGGTAAAGTCGTGGGAACGGATGCGGTACAGTACAATTGAATTAATCTCGATCGAACAACGCGACCTCCGAAATGAAACAGGAAATCACGTTATCGCACGTGGCGGCGTGCGCAAGCATGCGCCGCGAAACAAGCGGCTCTCATTAGTTGTTATTATTTGATCGTGATTAGCAACAAAACGTGTTGTTGCTGAATATGGTACGTTATCGCAATTATATGCCTAGGAGATTGTTGCGGCAATTCGGATCGTGGGAGCGGGGGAGAAACGCGAAAGCGGAGCGGGGTTCCTTTGAAAGGGCTGTAATAATTATAATTGAAGAACGCGCTATTTTATTCGGCCTTGCCGTCGTTGCCATGATAATTAGAGTCACTTCGACCAACTCCAGTTAACTTTAATCGACGATCGACAGAGTTGCCAGTATGAAAAATAAAACAATTTATTATTAGAGCAAGACACAAAATTCTCTTCTCTTGTCTTTATAACGTACATTTGATCCGATCATAGCCTCTGATATATTTTATAGTTTTATAGTTTAATATAGATGAAATTAATAATTTTGTATTATTTAATAAATACGAGTTGTTGGCAACACTACTGATAGAGTTAATCGTCGATTAAAGTAAATCACAATTGATCGAAGTGATTCTTACAGAAACTATTCAAAAAATCAAATAGTCTCAATTGTACTGAATTCTGATTCACGTAAAAGCCTTTGACTATCGATCGAATTCTTATATCGTGTCTTTATTTTATATACTGTAAAAGAAAAGAGGATATAAAGAATATTTCGTATCATTTTTGCGCGTTCAGTAACAAGAATTTGCCTGAAGCAAGCACCACTTTTAACACATCCACTGATGGAAAGAAAACGTCACGTCGACTCGTCCATAGTAAGATGGAGAGCCAAGTTGCGTCTCTTTTCGAGATTCATCCGATCGGCGATTCGAATCAGGTTTGCCTGCTCAAGACGAAGAGCCCGTCTTAATTCCTGCAGCTTCCACCCCGCCTCAATCTGCTTCTCAGCTATTTGCTTCTGCAAGGCGGCGATCCGCCGGTTTAAGGCATCGTAATCCGCCCGCAGTCGATCGCTACCGTGGTCCCGGTTAATCGCTGATCGATCGCAGACCGCAGGACTGCTATCTTGTTGCACCATATTTGAAGTCAACAGACAGATCTTATCGTGCAGCTCAGCCAGTTGTGTTAGTGTCAAAGACTGCAAGAGACAGACGCAAATATTTTCGAAGACGAGTTAATTCTGTTTTAAGACTTTTATTCGCTCACTACTGCTATCTCAGATTGTAATGTTGGGAGTGAGAAAATATACAATCCGGCTTGTAAAATAGACGAAATATATTTTCCTTTTATTTCATTAATTAATGCTTAACCACACATCTAGAAATTAATTTTAATATTTAATAATTGTATATATTTTATATATTTATAATTTTATATATTTTACGAATCTATTCTAAATTATATAAATTGCAAATGTTGTCTTATTAATAATTATATTTAAATATATTTTAAATAATTAAAAAAAATTTTTTTGTGTGCCGTCTCACTTTTAAGATAGTAGTAGTAAGTAGTAAGTAGTCAGAAGTTTTAAAAAATTATTTTAACAATATATCTAGATATTTATGACTGATATTTATAGTTGATTTTTATTTCAAGACCGTCTTAAGTAATATCTTCAAACGTTAATACGACTCTGTGATTAGTTGATGACATTTTAAGATAATACTCAAGACAGGCTTAAATATTATATAAGACAGACTTAAATATAAGATGTAAACGAAAATTCTAACGTGACCGGGAAGTGTGGCAACACATTTAAAGAATGGCTATATCGATCGAAAGCAGTTCTTAGTACTCAATAATTTTCTAGGTGAAGGTTTAAATATAAGACTCGACTATGAAAATACCGACATATATCTATATCTATCTATGTAGGTGAATGGAGATATATAGTTAGAATAATTTTTTACGTATATGTATTTAGAAAATATACTTTCATTTATTTATTACAAGTACGCGCGTCGATACGGAGAAAAATTGACGTGAGATTTGATAGATATAAAGAAGCAAACGCGGACCAGCAAAATGAACTCTTATCACCGCACGTACATACTTTCAACCAAGATTCAGGGTCAAAAGCTGCAAGCTCATCGCCATTATCCACACCTGCAACCTTGGTAACTTCCACACCAAGCTCCTGGGGAAACGATTCATTTCCGGCGTTAATATGCAAGTCGGAAAATTCAAATTATCCTCCGGATAAATCATCAAACAGGACGCATATTAAACTAACGCTACCTATTATTAGCCTCACCGATAATTGCTTTATGTAATTCTCATTATCCCTCCTGCATTCATTAAGCAGTCTCAGTAGTCTATCGATATCCTGTACCTCGATCTCTGCCAAATAAATACTCTCGGACAGCTTTTGCGATTCTTTTAATAGCTCCACGATGGACGGCACGGTCCAGCGCTCGATCTCAAAATCATCGTCCAGCGTCGTCGCCATCGTCGGTCTTGATGAAATTTTGCCGTTCACATATTGTATATAATCACGCACACGTCGGACGGCTGTTGTATTGCGAGAACAAATGCAGAACCAACTTGCAGAAATTATGTAATCAGAGTTGTGGTTCGTGTCGCACGCACTTTCTACGTATCATCAAAATTCATCTAGATACTGTTAGCATCCTGCGCAAAACCGACGTACGACTTTCGTGTCGATATTGCATAATTAATAGAATGTGATAATTTGCAAAATGTTGCCTTCGAGTGGAAAGTTTGTGGAAATGCTTAACTTATTAAGATATTAGCTGGACTAATTACGGGCTATGAATAATCCGCGCAATTCCGCGTTTCTACGGCGCGATAAAAAACTGTCGGAGTGACAAAACAGTTGAAAAAGTTTTTATGCAAGTTTTTACCGTCATATTGCTTTTCAATTTGCTTCTTCAGTAATTCATTCGCCTTAACGAAGTCGCCGCATTCATCCGGTTTAATCACGCCAGCCTCTGGAATTACAAAGATGTCTTTCCTTTTAATTCCTTTTAATGCGAGCGCGGCCGACAAAATTCAATGGTGGGAAAAAGACCCGCCAAAAATCACCGAACGAATGAAACGCATTACACGGCTGAATTATGTCCATTGATTTAAAATAGCCACGCTAACATTTTCCAATAATATATCGAAAGAACCGATACGAACCTATGGCAGGAGAAAGAGATTTCAACAATTTAACCTTTTCGTTCTGCAAATTACTGATTTCGTTGTTCAAACGCTCCTTTTCTGCTTGACAGTCATTCAAACCGGATTTTAGTTCCATGTTTTCCATTTTTAGCACATTATTTTCGACAAACAGTTGTCGAATTCGGTCCTCCGTACCATTAACTTGCTCAGGATAATGTTTTATTTCGTCCTGCCACGCTTTCAATCGACCTACTTCTAATTCGAGACCTTCATTGATCATTTTTAATTTATTATTCTCTTCCGTCGCGTGTCTTAAATCCTCTCTCGCCTTGTCTATCTCGCTCATCAATTTCTTCAATTCATTTTCAAACCTGTCGATATCGTCCACATCCTCTATAAAATCACCTTTCGATTTCTCGATATTCTCTTTTAATTTATTGATCTCATTCTGCGCTCTTCTTAGCTTGTCCCGCAATTCTTCGTTTTCTGTCATTAACTTCTCTAAATCCTGCCGCTCTTTATCACGCTCCATCTTTACTCTCACCAAATCATCTTTTCTCAATTTGCCATTTTCGATTTCAGTCTTCTCCAACTCTCTCTGTATCGCTAACGCTCGATCTTCCGAAGCGGCCAATTCGATTGTTAATCGTTCGTTATCCGTCCTGCATCTAGTCAAATCGTCCCGCAATTGGGCCAGGGCATCCTTTAAGGCATCCAATTCTTTTAACGCGGCGTTCTTGCCCGTTTTCTCTGCATTCAGTTCCTTAATAAAGTCATCAAGCTGCGCACGTGCGTCATCAACGCGAGCCTTTGAAACCGCAGCCTGAGCTTTCGCGTCGCTCATCTCTTTTTCGAGTCTCTCTTTTTCATTCGACAAGTCAACAAGCTGTTCATTTAAAATTTTAATCTTTGTTTCGGCATTGCCGAGTACTTTCTTCAATTCGTCGATTTCTGCCTTTAACTCCCTGTTCTGATTCTCGGATTTATCGAGGTCATTCTTCACTTTTGTTAAATCCAACCTGAAGGAATCGAGTTCCATTGCTATTTTAGTATTTTCGATTTTCAGAGCGGCATTTTCGTTTTCCAGTACAGCACATCGTTTATTCACATCATTCATTTGATATTTCAAACTTTCATTTTCCACGCGCGTCTTATCCAGTTCCGCCTTTAGCTCCATTAATTCGCCGCTTAGAACGATCGCCTTTTTCTCGGCAGCTTCCTTCGCAGCTTCACCCGACACAACTTCTTTACCTAATCCACTCACTTCCGCTCGTAAACCATCTAACTCGCTCAAAAGTGCCTTCTTCTCCTCCAGCAACGCAGCCACATGATGTTGCAATGCGTTCACTTCGTTCTGCGCGTCAATCGACGTTTTCTTTAAATCCTCTACTTCGCTATTCAACTTGCCATTTGACAATTCAAGAGCATCTAAATTCTTCTGCAGATTTTTCAGCTCCGCTCTCAATCTATCGTTTTCCGATTGGCTAGTAGATAATTCCAATCTAATTTTTTCTGATAATGCTTGTTCAGCCATCAGGCTGGACTTCAGACTTTTAATTTCAGCCCTCTGCCCATCGCCCTCGCCTTTCAGTTTGCCAAATTCTTCCTCGAATTTCTGTCGTTCTTTCCTCAGACCCGTGTTCTCCAGTTTCAGGCCATCCACTTCGGATATCAGCTTATTCGATTCATTTTTCAATTTGTCGTTTTCAGCTGTTAATGTACTCGTTTTCGATTTTAATGTGTCATTGTCTGCTTTCAAAGATAATATCTCATTTTTCGTGTTTTCAAGCTCTGCCTTTAATGCTGATACTTGACGCGATAAGCTCTCCTCTTTATCTCTTATCTTATCATTCTCTGTTCTTAATTTAATCAATTCAGTTTTCAATGTTTTAAGTTCCTCTCTTAAAGCAACGGCTTCGTCTTTAACTTTCGTCAGTTCCTCCACAGCCTTTTCTTTAGCAGATTTTTCGGCGAATGAAGACAGATTTAGTCCTTCTAACGAATTTTTAAGCTCCGCTATTTCTCCCTCGAGCTTAATCTTCTCGTTTCTAAGATTCGTTATCTCCTTCTCTAATGCCTGATGCTCAACCTGTGAATTTTAATGTGATTATTATCAAAGGCACAAGAAGTTACAGGCGAAATGCGTAACTAATTATCTCTACCTTACAGACGTTTAAAGCTTCCTTTGTCTTCCCAGTCTCGACGGATAACTTATCTACGTCCATTTTAAGCTTGCAATTTTCCAACTTCCAATATTCAATATCTTCTTCCGCCTTAGATAATTGCGATTGAAGATCTGATATAGCCGGTCTTAAATTATTAATCTCGCTCATCATCTCAGCATTCGCGGTCCTTAGGCTCGACGATTCCTCGCTTAGATTCAGCAGCTCGTTTTTGAGGGCGTCTCTCTCTTCTTTCAGAACATGATTTTGCACCTTCATCTCATCGATCTTCGAGATCAAATTTTTCATCTCGTTCTTTAACGCCGCTAATTCTTCCTGAATGTCTCGTTTAGCAACAGTTTCTGAACTTAGATCTAGTTTCAGTTTTCCGATCTCATTTTGCAAAGCGTTGATCTCATTCTGCATCCTGTCCTTACCAGTCTGTAAACTAGCGATCTGAGCTTCGAGAAGCTTAACCCGATCCTCGGCGTCGTCAAGTTGTCCTCTTAATTTATTTACTTCTTCCGTCGATAAATTTATTTGTTCGTTTAGTTTATTTAGTTTCGCGTTTAGCCTATCATTTTCGTCTCTGTAGTTATTCATCTCCGTCTTAATGTCTTTGTTCTCTGTTTCTGTTCGGTGAATATCTGCCCTTAGCTGTTCGTTTATAACTTTCGCCTCTTTCAGTTCATTATTTAACCCAGCCGCTTCCCGCCGCAAATCTGCAATTTCGTTATTTGAACTCGTCAATTTATTACTTGTATTATCCACTTCCTTTTTTAGAGTTTCTATTTCGGACGATAATTTTGTTAGTTGTTCTTTCCCATTATCCGCTTCTTGTAACAATTTTCTGTTCTCCGACTTCAACTTTGCTATTTCGCCCTGCGAAGTATTGAAGTCCGCGAGTAGCTTGTTATTATTTACATTAGCCTTCTTCAATTCTTCTGTAAGAACTTCATTCTCGACTTTAAATTTGTTCAATTGTTTCTTTGCGTCGTCTAACGCTACATTTGTCTTAGACAAGTCGTCTTTAAGAAGACCATTCTCGGATTTCAAGTTGTCTCTTTCAGTCGTCAGATTGTCTCTTTCGGTTTTAACAACAGCACTTTCGTCCTTCAGTTTATCGTTCTCAACCTTTAATCTATCCATTTCTTGTAGCAGTCTATCGAGGCCATCCTTCAATGCAACCCCTTCGGATTTTAATTGATCCGTCTCCGCCACTCGCTTCTCTAATTCGTTCTTTAAATGCTCATTCTCGGATAATAATTGATCCAGCTTTGTCTTAACATTATTATTTATCGCTCTCGAAGATTCCAATTCCTTAATCATGTTATCAAGATTGTTTTTCAAAGCAACATTTTCTTCTTTAAGTTCGTTAGTCTCCAATTTAGCATTTTCCAATGTCTCTTTCAAGAATTCATTCTCTGCCCCGAGACTATGCAAATCGCCTCTCATGCTCCGTAGCTCTTCTTGCGCCACTTGAAATTTTTCTTCCTCAAGACGCAGGTCAACGTTCAACTTATCGATCTCGCTCCTCAACTCGTTATTTTCTTCTTTAACTGCCCCCAATTCTTCGTGTGTTTTTCGAATTTCCCTGTCCCACGATGCATTCTTGATATTTAATTCGTCGCATTCGGATTTCATTGTCTCAACGTGCTCCTTCAGAAACTCGTTTTCGTTGCGCAGTTCATTTATTTGACGGTCTCTCTCGGCCGCCACATCTCGTATCTTCCCCAGCTCATCGAGAAGTTCCTTTTTCTCCGTCTCAAGATTATACAGCTGGGACCTCATATCTTCGATCTCGCTCTGCAACTTACTCACACCCTGCGCAGCCAGTTCCGACTGCCGCAGGCTTTCGAGTAGCTCCGTAATCTGCGAACAAACACCCAATTGTCATGAATACTACTACGGAGTTTTGGACAAGTATAAACATCCTCTAGCATTTGTCTCATCTCGACGAAACAGAAGTCTGCGTGTCAGCATAAAACATTCATGACTTTTAACGTATCGCACAAGCAACCAACTACCGAACATTTATAAACATGGAGAAATAATGGAGAAAATACCTTATTGTCAGGTTTCTCAGGTTCCTCCTTCATTTCATCCATCGTGATCGTAGGACTAACAATTAACTGATCCAGATCGTCTAACGACGGTGCGGCGACGGCGGCTTTCTGTTGATCGAGTTCGCTTCGTAGAGCCTCCGCGTAAGCCGTCTTCTCATCCAAATGCGTTTTCAATTCAGCCAGGAGCATCTCGCAATTACGTAGCTGGCTTAGCAGTGTCGACATGTCCATTTCTTCCTCGTCTGTAGGTGGAGGAAGGATCCTCTCCTCTGAGACTGGTGTAACAACCTCCTCCATTGAACGACGAATCTGCGTCAATTTGGCTTGCAGACGCTCGTTCTCCGTTCGTAACAGATCCTCGTAGCTCTTTGATAGATCCACCGATGTCTGCATTGATCTCTCGACAACCACGGACACCTGTTGATCAGCCTTCTGACCATCTTTCATTAACTCACGAAGCTTTGCCCTCAAACGATTTAATGCCGCACAGGAAGTATCCTCCTCGGCTTCCACCAGCTTCAGCTTCAGATGCGATATCGTGTCTCGCATTCTGTCACGATATCAACAGTTTGCACGTAATTATATTGGCGTACCGCATTTAATGAAGATAGATGGTTTTCAAGGAAATATAGCGACTGACGAACTGTGATTAATCTCCTTTTAAAGCTGTACAATTTCGTGAAATATAAAATATAAACCTATTTATTACGATAATTTCTGAACGATTTAATATTAATTTCATAAATGAAAAGAATGTTTTTTTTTTTTTGCTAAAATATCTAAAATATTAAACTGGATACATATCTGCAAACAATTTTCTTAGACCATTAAAATAATTATGTAGGACGTTAAAACTGCTAGAATATTTTCAGCATTATTCATTATGTTTGAAAATCTTCATATTTATTTAAACAATCCAATAAAATAAATATTTTTAGATCTGTATCTTGCTAAATTTTTAGATACTTCAGCAAAACCGTTCTTTTCGTAAAGTGGCTCTTTTTAGCCTTCGTCTTCTGCTTATTGCTCAGCTATTCTTTCGTTCATTAAAGCAATATGCAGAGAGAGAGAGGGAGAGAGGAAGGAAGGAAGAGAAGGAGGGAGAGACTCATTAAACTGTCTTAGCAAAATTTCATAGTCAATAGGCATTGCGTACTGTTTTTTTTCGGCAGTGAAACGATCTCTCAGCGCTGCTATTTTCTCCCTCACGTATTTAACTTTTTCGCACGGATCGTCGCAGCAATCTCGTTCGGCGAGACTCTCCTCGAGGTTGCGAACTTTTTCCGCCAGCTCCTCATTTGCATTCTGCAGCCTTTCGTTTTCCTCGCGGTAATGCACGAGCAAGGGATCAGTACCCAATACCCCGTCGGGCTTCACACCTATATGGAAATTACAATACTTGACCGCCCGAAATATATTCGGTACTCTCTTTTATGTGACTAAGAAAACAAGGATCTTTCGCATTGAGTCGTACACATCGATAAGAGAAATATGGAAATTTTAAAATAAAGAACGCGGACAACGGAATTTATAAAATAATATATCCATCGCAGAATCGTTTAGTATAATGAAATATTTAACTTAACGAAATATTTTTATACGATATTCCGCGAAATATCTAGAATCAATATAGGACACGTTTTATTATTATACCGTTCTATCAATGAAACACGGGAAAAGTGCCGCGCTAAAATTATACTTTATATATATATATATATATATGTATATACTCGAGAACAACGATTTCTTATAAAATTTGTTCTAAGATAGATACAGAGCATAAGGAGAGCAAAGGTAGAAGAGGAAAAGTTCGGCTATGAAGTGGAACATCGATACCGAATGATCGTAGGGCTTGTTTCAGAGACCTATTTTCGCTCTCGAGCTGCAGCCGTTCCATGCGCCACTTCTTCATCTGGCACTTCATTACCGTCAGTTTTCTCAGGGCGAACGGCAGATCGTAGATCTCCGATTCCTTGGAATTGTCGCTGAAGGGGTTGTAGTCGCAGCAGCAGCATGGCTCGTGCGGTGGCGATTCGATCGGCTTTGGTGGCCGCGGTGCATGGCATCCGCATGAACAAAACGGTGGCGCGTATCGATCGTCCATGACCTGGTACAATTTTGAGGTCCACGTTTAACCTTTTTGCATGATGTGCGATCTACGGTACGAATTTATCCTGAAAATATCCTTACAGTCATTACAACGCCCTTTCCCGGAGCTCGTCCCAAATAAAAAGTGCAAAAGTTACTTGGTATCCAGCGCTAATTCTATATCGTACCTCTAACATTATCGGGATGGAAAACAAGTTATTTATGACTCACGGGTCAATTCATAGATAACCCGCGGCAGTGGAGTGCGCTATCATTGTTCCGCAAAAAAGCTAAAAGATAAAATCTTTTTATGCATGGAGATAGGAGATTGTGCGCGGAAAATCGCGAAACGTCAGTCAGAAATATTTTTGGTATTATTCTCAGCGAGTTGGACACGCGGTGACATCGACAACGGAGATCGATATAACTCGATTTAATTTATAATGCCGAATCGAACTTCGGATAATTTAGTTCACGAAATTGCGCATAAAATAGATAAAATCTTTAGTGATAACGACGGAATAAATGAAACGAATTCTTTTACATACATATCGTCGCAAGCCATCAAGAATTTTCATCGTTAGAGAGATATTATTGTCAATCGTTCGTTTGTGACAGTTTGTAGATGGAAACGTTAGAGAACACGCGCATTATTCACCGAGCAAAGTTCGCGCGCACCGAGAAACCGGAAGTACCGATTACGTACAACCCACATAATTAAGCGGTCGCTATAATTAAATTGCGCGCAGTATGCCCGGCGAGCAGTCCTCGTTAGAGCAGTCTTATTAGGTGTTCCGATATTGAGGACCTCCGGCGCAGCGATACTGAACGCTTCTTAAGTTTCGAGAGTTTCGAGAGCACTTGGACCACAGTTCGGTTCTGTTCGAGAACTTATCGAGAAGGCCCGTCATCAATTAAATCTGCGCGGTAATTGCAAAGGAAGGAGGAAAACACGGGTGTGCGGCGCGGGGGCTAGGAGGAACTTCACAAAACTTTCCGCCCCCTTTTTGCTCTCGCCGCATTACTCGTGCAAAATCACCGTTTCGTTAATCGAATTGGAGTAACAACGGACGGGCTCTTAGCTCTTACAGGATGTAATATAAATAACGCTAATGTATCGCATGTATGTATGTATGTATGTATATATACACTACATACAACGTTAACGGATCCTGAAACGTGAAGATATCTGTATTCCTGTTTTTCTATCACGCATACATAAAAATCGATTTCTCACTTTCCGAAGCACTCGCTCGTTAGTGACATTTCGACATGTAAATTTTCAAGTTGATGAAAAATTGTATTTCTAGACAATTAAAAATTTGTGCAAGTTATTGATGTTGCTATAATATGCACGTTTTAATAAAAAATGTTCATTTGTACACAAATGTAATTAATGAAATAACATAAATTAATTAACGTTTATATTAGATTTACAAGCGGTACAATGTGCTAACCACGACGGAATATTTTCGAAAATTAATAATAATTTAAATGAAAATCTGCATAAAGGTAAAGTCATAA